>BSXT01000683.1:0-43953 GCA_030267785.1 Phytophthora fragariaefolia | reverse complement strand
GCGACCGCTCGATGCGGTGATGCGGGTGTCGTGCGTAGCGCTCATTGTTCGACTTGCCGGCCGTGGGCGCACTTTGGACAGTGGGGAGGAGCACTCCCAACCGCCCACGTCGCCGTCGTAAGCGCAGTCAAGTACCGGAGTCGTCGGAGACTTGCATGTCGTCGAAATAGTCGGTCACTCCGTCGACGTCTTCGTCATCGATGCCCTTGGACCCATCGAAGCTTGACTCATCGAATGTGACATCGCGAGAGATTACCACCTGCCCCGCCTCGATGTCATAAACTCGATATGCCTTGGAACGCTCCTCGTAGCCCAAGAAGATTCCTTCGCAAGAAGCACTAGAAGCGCTAGCTCCTCGCCTTCAGGTCCACTGCTGTCGCGCTCGCTGCTGTCCATTGAAAAGTGGCAGACTGAAATATGATAACTGCACCCCGTTGAAGTCACAAAATAACCTGTCTAATCCGATCGTTTTCACTTCTCTCGCACTGTTCTTGGAACTGTAGCACAACCTCTCTATTATCTATTAATACACAGTCTTAATCTTACTTGCTACGAGTAAAAGCCCCTTAGGCCAGGGCTTAGTGAACTGCCGTTCACTTGGAGTTTGTACAGTATACTCCTGTGGCTCTGCACAATGTGATGTGTGCCGAGTCACAGCGACTCTGGCAGGTCGACAAATTCTTCATCAGAGTCTTCATCGGTTAGATCACCAATATCTCAATCTTCTTCGCAACCATCCTCCTCCTCAGCCGCCAACGACGCGGGCTTGGAAACATACAGCAGCGAGCTCCCGTCAACCGACGACGAGGCCATCATACACGATGACGAAAACGGTGGAGTTCACCCAGACGAAGCTTTTGAATATGACGGCGAAGCTTAAGATTCGCCGCATCTATAGGCTGCTTCTTAGATCAGGCATCACTGCGATGGCTGTTGACACAAGCCACTTAATACATCCAACTCATGCAATTTAGTTCATCAACGTGGCCTAAGAACTTACTTATCCACGATTTTTTGACGTGACCTAATATGCGTTTTGACCTAATTAATCGGTTACCATTGAGGTGCCCAAGATTCCCTTTCGAGGTCACCGACGTGGTTGATCCACGTCTGCTTAGTCGGAGCAGAAGTCGACTTTATTCTTTCTTTCCCGATTCCGGAATGACCCGCTAACTGTCTCCTGCTAGGCTTCCTATCCGAACACGCATCCATAACCTCAACGACTACACTGGTAACGAAGCTAATGTTTACAGTGTTCTTCTGAACGGAGACATATATTCTTTATATGCTCACAAGCTCCTGCAGAAGCTCGTGACAAGTCCATCGTGGTCCCATGGTCGACGACAGGAAAGTAGTCGCTAGCTCCACCAATGACTAGCATCGATGATACCCGAGCTGATTGTAGAGTGCACGTACTTTCGAAATACAAGTCGTAATTAGCTCTTTGGACTTGGCCACGAACTACTGCATCTTCCAGTCGTGGACCATGAAGTTGGCAGCGCACCCACGTATCTTCATCGATGACCAACGTCACACGGCCCGGGGCGTCAATGGAGATATCTTCGCCCTTGGCCACCTCTCGCGATCTTGGCGTCGGCCCGCAGCGGCGCGCACTGTCTGCGAAGGGGCGCATCCGGTAGTCACATAGCGCCCCACTGTGCGTCTTGTCGCCGTGCATCTCGACAGCAGAGATCGTTACGTGAGTGCGCGACGGACTCGTGTACGGGCCGCGCTGGATGTGGTGGCTAAGTCGAGTGCGAAGCCAACGCCAGGGGCGTTACTGTCGAACACGCCCTCCAGGTCGTGGTACGCATCGTAGTTGCGGTTGTGAAGCCCGTGCTGCTCATTGCCCAGCTAGTCTCACGAGGCCGCGGCCAGCGGTGTCTGTGCGAGATCGTTGTAGTGACCGCTGTGGCCTCGGCCGTAGCCTTCGCATGCTCCCCATTAGCCGTATGTGTAGTACTTATTGCGACCGACATGGGAATCAGTGGTCGGCCCGAGCGATGCGTGCGAAGAAACGTCAAGCAGAAGTTACAATCAATACTCTTCATATCTGTGAGGAAAATGCGGTCCAATTCCGACTGGTAACGACAGCTCTCTATTCATGAGATGAACGAAAGCATGAGTGTGCTATGTCATAGTACTACAACACATAACACTACTACTAGTAGTAGCATACTTGAAGGCTATACGCTGAATTTCTCAATTGGTGTGGTAACAGGAGCAGAGTGTTCCTATGTAAGCAAAAACAACGTTATGCTGACGTCTAGCAAATTTGGGACTGAATCATAACCTGATAACGCGAAACGGAGTACATTACCACATTACCCGCTATGTGATCGCAGTAGCAGTAGTAGTTGAACGGCAGTGTATCTATCGGTACCCAATTTGCTCGCGTGCTTTTTATTTAACACGGCTGGGCGGTGGAGACGTAGTTCGGGTTTCCAGCCTTTAGTCCTTGGCAGAAGCTGTTAAACTGACCTTGGCGAGCATCGGGGACGTTGCAGCACTTCTGGTTGCCCTTGAGGTTGGGATCGATCCAGCCGCCCGACGCGGTGCACGATCGTTGGGTGAAGTCGCAGTCATGGAGCCAGATCTCTCATACCTGAAGTCATTGTCGGTTCCAGCACACTGTCTCCGAGCACCGTGGCTGGTTGGAGGGGTCAGTCAGTTAGTTGGCATGTACACTCAGGTATCGACCAGTACTAAGTAAGGGCCGTTAAGTGGTTGGGCTGGTGGCGCTCTGACAGCAACTAAAGTGTTATACTTATTACTGCAGCGCACACCTCAGCCGCAGCTACGTCCTGCTGCTGCTCTGCCCTCACTACCTTTATGCAAAACACAAACTGAGCCTAGTCCTTTGCTGCTACCGTTGGTTTCACTTCTTCTCCTGGCTTCTGCTGCCTTCGCTCCTGCATGAGACTTTGCGGTGCACGCACCTAGTTGCACGTACCTGCAAATTGCACTACCAGCATCTTAACACGCCGCCCTCCGAGATAGTGTCATTGATCTCGGAACTACGCTTGTCCTGATGAGCCATCCTGCTCTTCTCGGTATTTCTTTCGCGCGACCTCACGGGGTGTTTGGCTCGCCCTTGGTTGCATGCCGACTAGCGCTTTTAACCTATCCAGCCTCTGGTGACTTATCGCTTTGTCAAGAGATCAGCTGGGTTCTCATCACCGCTGACTTTCCAGAGCATCACATTACCTTGGTTAGCCATTTCATGTGCCAAGAGTGGCAGTTTCATCCGAGACTGCAAAATTTCGTATTGTACTTCTATGCTCCGTGGGTGCAAAGTAGGTATTGGCGATGGCAGATTTACCACTCTCCAGGTGGCTATGCCGCAACAAACAATCCTTGTGAAGTTTTTAATGCAAGCATCAAGCGGTATACCTTAAGAAAAGCTTCCGATACGTATCGGCTAATTAATACGTTGCTGATTATAGCTGAGGGTTATTCAGTGTGTGTGTTAAGTAGTTGGGCTGGTGGCGCTCTGACAGCAACTAAAGTGTTATACTTATTACTGCAGCGCACACCTCAGCCGCAGCTACGTCCTGCTGCTGCTCTGCCCTCACTACCTTTATGCAAAACACAAACTGAGCCTAGTCCTTTGCTGCTACCGTTGGTTTCACTTCTTCTCCTGGCTTCTGCTGCCTTCGCTCCTGCATGAGACTTTGCGGTGCACGCACCTAGTTGCACGTACCTGCAAATTGCACTACCAGCATCTTAACACGCCGCCCTCCGAGATAGTGTCATTGATCTCGGAACTACGCTTGTCCTGATGAGCCATCCTGCTCTTCTCGGTATTTCTTTCGCGCGACCTCACGGGGTGTTTGGCTCGCCCTTGGTTGCATGCCGACTAGCGCTTTTAACCTATCCAGCCTCTGGTGACTTATCGCTTTTGTCAAGAGCTCAGCTGGGTTCTCATCACCGCTGACTTTCCAGAGCATCACATTACCTTGATTAGCCATTTCACGCACGTAATGTAGACGTAACTCGATGTGTCGAGTTTTCCTGCTGTAAGTGGGATGCGTGGCGAGTGCAATGGCCGCTTGGCTATCAACGCCAAGTTTGAATGAAATCTCACTTAGCTCCATCAAAATATTCTTGATAGCTTGTCCTTCTTGACAGGCTTCACAAGCTGCAGCATACTCCGCTTCTGCAGTACTTAGTGCCACAATACTCTGACGCCTCGCTGCCCGTGCTACCGGTCCACCGGCCATCCGTATCACGTAGCCTGACACGCTCTTTCTCGTGTCCGGGTAATTACCCCAATCGGCATCAACAAAACCGTCTATCCTCAACAATTGTTCCGCTTTGCTTCTTTGATGCTTGAAACCTATACCATCGTATCTGGTGGCTGCTAAATAGCGTAAAACGCGCTTGAGTGCACCGGCATGGGTCATATTCGGGTGCTGCACGAACCGACTGAGATATCCGACAGGGAATGCGAGATCGGGTCGAGTGCTTGTTGCAAGATACATCAGTGCCCCGACTGCCTCACGGTAGGGTATGCTAGGTTCCTTGTCGCCCCCTTTCGCCGCCCTCAACTTGACAGTCGTGTCCATCGGTGATCTGCAACCGACTGCATCAGCAAAACCAAAGCGTTCAAGCACTTCTTGTGCATACTTTGACTGGTGAAGGAAGACGGAGTCCTCCTTCACCAGTCAACTTGAATTCCCAAATAATTATTCAGGCGACCCAGGTCCTTTAGGCCATATTTCTGGTTCAGCTCAGCAAAGAAGCGAGTCTTCCAACTCTCTTTGTTCGTCGCACAGATTATGTCATCAACGTAAACTAGAACAATAGCAAGTACTCCGTCTTGCTCGTAGAAGTAGAGACATGGTTCGGTAGAGGATCGGCGCAGTCCTTTAGCGCTTAGCCATCCATGTAGTTCATCATACCATTCGCGACCACTCTCATGCAGACCATAAAGTGCTCGCTTGACCTTGTACACCCATCCAGGTTTTAGCGGGAATCCTGCAATGCATCGAATGAACTGTATTAGGCGCTTTTGGGCGTTCAGGTACGCCGTATCAATGTCACCTTGAAATGCAAATAACTCCAATATCTCACACAGCGCAATAAACATTCTGAACGACGCCATTCTTGCAACAGGAGAGAATGTATCCAGCACACTAAAATCAATACCGGGGACTTCTTTATCTCCGCGACCACAGAGGCGCGACCGGAAACGCAAAATATTGCCAAACTCATCGGTCTTTGGCTGGAATCGCCACATCGTCTCTAATGGCTTGGTACCTGGGGGCATTTCACTTTCAGGGACCAGCTCGAGTACATCTTTTTCAATCATTGCAGCTACTTCCTTCTCCATACCCTTCCACCACTCTGCTTGCTGCGGTGAGTTCATAGCCTGGGGTACTGTGCGCGGGGTCCGCACTTCTGAAATGTACCAAATCCGTTGCTGAGTCTTCGGCTCATCAGTTATCAGCGCAATAGCCAGGATGCTGCATAAACTTGCATTTCTTCAAGGCTTATGTCCTCATCGTCTGGGTCTGGAACTTCGATAAGTCCACCGCGACGTTCATTTCCATCTCCTCGTGCTTTCGGTGGTTTCTGTGATGCAGCATCCGCATGGCGATGCTTGTTCACGTCAATGTCGTTCCCTTGCATGTTATCACGGTCATTTCGTGTTCGTGATATAGCAGGGTGAAGCACAACATCATCACTAAAGCTGGGTAATTTTCTATGCAGCCATGGTGAAATTACACCACTTGCAGGAAATCCATTTTGCGGAGGAATTGAGTTATGCTCAATGTCGTGTGGGCTGTCAGCATCGACGCTTCCCCCTCCTACGACTGGAAAGTCGTAATCTTTGCGACCGGCGCTTGTCAGATCAGGATGTTCCGCTGTAACCCAGTCTCGGACTCGCCGATCGAAACCACCGTTGTGTCGGTCCTTGTAGACTATTTGCTCGTTTACTGTCACTTGTCCTGCGACTTGCACCGAACCTTCTGATGGAAAATACACTTTGCAACCTAGCAGTCCATCTCGATAACCAAGTACATATCCAATTCTGCAATTATCAGCAAACTTGTAGCGCGAGGGCCCAACTTTCGTGTGCCCGTACGCAAGAGCACCGAATTTCCGAACGTGATGTATGTTTGGCTTTCTACCCCACATTTCTTCAAATGGAGTGCAATTAGTAGGGCTCGAAAATACCCGATTCTTTATGTACACAGCGTAGTATAGAGCTTCCACCCAGAATGACGTAGGGAAACCGGAGTCTTTCATCATCGACTTCATCATTCCGGTAAGTGTCTGATGGGTTCGCTCAACAATATTCAACCTTGATGTATTCGGTGGTGTTGGCGTGTGTGTGATGCCATTCTGCTGGTACCATGCCGTGATGGGTACGTTCTCGAACTCGCCGCCACCGTCCGTCAGAATCTCTTGCACTTTACAGTCTGGCCAGTGCCGTTCTGCCCAAGCAACGTAGCGCTTCATTAGCGGGTTAACTATATCTTTGTGCTACTTTTGCACTGGATAAGCCGTCAAGAAACGAGTGTGCACATCCATAATCACTAAAATTGCTTTGAATCGAGTGCAGTTGTAGTGGGAAGGTGGGAACAGCAAGTCAGCGCACACCAACTGATTGCGATGCTTGACGCCTCGATCCAGGTTCCTCTGAGGTGTCTTTGCTTTTTGTTTTCCAAGTTGACAAGCCTCGCAGAGGTCAAACTTCCGGTTGCGTAGCATCATGCCTTCCACCAGATCTTGATCAGCCATTTGCTTTACAAACTGAGGGCAAATATGGCCTAGTCTCTCATGCCAGCACTGTAGATCAGCTACACCATCACTTATAGCATAGTTAATCATTGTTGTTGGTGTGGGGGACTCCATGGCTGCATGCTTTTCTCTCAGGAATGCGTTCTCTGCCTTGAAAATCCACAACTTACTCGGCTGAACGTCGATTTGCATTGCTACTGCTCCATTCATACTTAGCGTGTACGCACGTGTTTCATCATCGTAGGCAATTTGAAAACCTTGTTCTGTAGCGACAGACTGAGAAAACAAGTTTGTCTTCTTTGGCGAGTAGTATACGTTGTCAACGCGAAGCACCACCGGTTCTCCGTCAACACTGACCCACAAATCGATCGAACCAGTGCCGACAGGTGAACTCTCGCCATTGTAGCCATACACTGTCGCCTTCTCGCGCTCTTCAGGAGTAAGTTCGTGATAGTTAACAAAGTACCGTTTATCTCCAACCAAGTGTCGGTTTGCTCCATTATCAAATATCCATTGCTCCGCATTATACACGGGCTTCTGATTTGACTTCAACACCTTAAGGCTTGGGTTTGGCGCAAGCGATACGTCACGATTCTCCTGCTTTAGCGCAGGCCCTTGTTGCTCGTGACTGTGGACACTAGATGCCACGGTGAAGTTTGCTTGTCCACGGACGTTACCGTTCCCATTTCCTCCAGATCCCTCCATCTCTTGCTTCACCTCGTTAGGGCAATTCTTCCGGATGTGACCAGGCTGATGACATCTAAAGCAGCTTCGATTCGCTCGATCGTCGTCGTATATCCGCTGTTCCTCCTCAGATCTTCTCTCGTAGTTTGTATACCCACAATTATTGCCTCCGCCGGTTCCGTTCTGCTTGTAGCTATTGTTTTGGTTGCGGTTCTGGTAACCGGGCATAGGTTTCCCGCTTCCGCTTCCTGTGCCTCTACCACCACCGCTACCACCACCGCTACCACCACGACCTCCGCTACGTCCACTACCATCAAGTCCATCCCCACGACCTCCACTGCCATGTACGTCTCCACGACCGTTACCGCCATGGTGTGTTCCGTAATGTCCAGTGGTTTCCGCGCTGTGGCGAGCACGGAGCTGCCTCTCCACAACAGCATTCTTTTCCAAAATTAATATCATGGACTTGGCTTCATCGGGGGTGCTGAGGGTCTGGGTTCCGCCCAGGAGCATGAGCGTCTGCAACTGGTTGTAGTACGAGAACTGCGACATGGAGCGAACCATAAGGTCGACCATCCACACGTCGCTCACGTCTGCATCCAATGCAGCCAACTGCTCTCTTAGTGACATCATATATAGTAGATGATTCTCCACATCTGCACCGGGACGACAAGATGCAGCCTCCAGTTTCTGACGGAGGGTCCGCTGCGTGTACAGCTTTGTCGTTGCATTCTCTCGCCCTTCAAATCGCTTTGCCAGATACTCCCACATCTCAGAACCATAGTCAAACCGCATCACCTGTCGCGCGAGCGTGCACGACAATGAGCTCGATATCAGCTTCGCTAATAACTGGTCCTCGCGCATGAACACTCGCTCCTCATCTTGACTCACAGTGCTCTGGAACGTCACGCTGCCGTCGCAGATATCGTCCAGACGCCACTCGTTCTCCTTGACTTCGTAGCATGCGAGGTACCGCATCATGGTGCGCTTGTACAGCGGCCAGTCTCGCCCATTCCAATTGATCGGACGACCATCTTTGTTCCACTCCACGTCCGCCTTCTTGGTCGTAGAGTCCATGGTTACCCAGTTCTTGTTTGGGCTCATAACCCTGTTAAGTAGTTGGGCTGGTGGCGCTCTTTATGCAAAACACAAACTGAGCCTAGTCCTTTGCTGCTACCGTTGGTTTCTCTTCTTCTCCTGGCTTCTGCTGCCTTCGCTCCTGCATGGGACTTTGCGGTGCACGCACCTAGTTGCACGCACCTGCAAATTGCACGACCAGCATCTTAACAGACGACACTCTTGATTTCTGCAAAATCGCCAAAAAGTTTCTACTTTCGGGTGAGAGTTGAAGTGGGAACGGACCAACGACTCGAATCCGCAGGGGTAGATTTGTTTCTTGATATCGAAATGTTGAATTCACCAACGTTGTTAAATATTTCAAGTAGTCTGTGGGTGGCTTTCAACCACTCTGCTATCGTGAGATCCCACTTGACTTGCGGTCTGGCGTTGAAAGATGTCACGAAGGGCCAGAACGACGTGAAAACTGTCTGATGCAATGAATATCAAGGCTGTGGTCGTCGATGTTGCCGTTTGCATACAAATGGAGACATAAAATACATTAAAGACGTCCACCGAGAAAACCACAATTGGGCCAACGTACTCATGAAGACTCTCTGCCGATCTAGATATGATTTGCTTCGTGGTAAACTTGATCAGGGGCATCACGAAGACGAAAGCAGTCTGACTGATTCCTGAGAGTCGAATGAATACGGCGTTGAAGATAGGATACGCTACAGCTACAATACCCTGAGCAAAAATGATCAAGCCCAATGTAAAAAGTTGTTTTCGTAATATCGGTGGCTTCTCCAGCTCTTGAAACCCAATTGAGAAGGCGCAAACTATCGAGAAAATTGTAATGTATGGTCCAACCATGAGCACATACCCAAACGGAATAGGAAATTTTAACACGGCTGCGACCGCAATGGACATTGCAACATATAGAAAGCTCGAGCATAAACAAATGCGTAGTGCAGCAGCATTCGTAATAATGTTTTTTGCGGCAGCTCCATTTACTTGTAAGACCAGTCCGATTGAAACAACAAACATTGACAAAAATAAGCGAACCCAGAGCATATAGTTCGCCTGCCAACCATCTGAAGGAGGTCGTAAGGGGATACAATCAATTACAAGAGCCACCGCCGTAGCAGGAATTGGTGCCAAGAAACACACAGCAAATGCTCGCAAAAATGAGGTATGCTGGATATACTCTTGCAAAGCAAGCACGCGCTCGATCGAGTAGTGACTCCGGTGGCCAATCTGGCAACGATTCCATGCACCAATTGCTTTGTGCCATGCTTGTGGAATTACGCAAGCACTCCACTTGTGCGGTGATTGTGAAGGCTTTGCACTTGCTCTAGTTGCCGATGTGGCAGCGTGAACTCGGGCCTTCATGGTGTGCGAGAGCATAGTCAAACTGGTGTGTGTGCCTGATCTTGTGATGGTTTTATGTACTTAGCTTTTCAATGAATGCCTTGGTGTCTTGGTTGTTACCTTTTATGACAGCTATTACAGTAATAACTGTAACGTGCTCCACGAACAAACGCCTCATAAAAACTATAGATTTATTAGAACCAAGTCTCTAGGCGATTTAGAAGAAGGCAGCGTCATTATGTGCATGTTGCATCAATTACCTGACGGCATCATTAATCCGCTTCAGAGCCTAGCTAGTCTTGCTTGGGTGGCGGGACTGTTTCATGTGTACCTCGATCTTGCTGATTTAATAGGACATGCCCACCATCACGAAGCGTTGCAAATGCAAAAGAGCCTTGTTTATCTCGCAGACCTCCAGTCGACGTCACGCTGATGCAACAGATTCTTACCAAGTATTTTACCACGGACCACGAGCCTTGCGTCGCTCCATCAACTGACGAGTCGACATTCGGCCGAAGCGAACAACCACCGGCCGGGGAGCCTCTCGTAATCGATACAAAACGCGCGAGAGCCCAAGACCGCTCACCTCCTGTCCGTTCACTGCAAGAATGACAACGCCACTCTGAATCTCTGGATATCGCTTCGCCTCGGACCCTTCGAAGCACTCCTTGACGATCGCAAACTGCTTGGTCTCATCCGCACCGAGCTTCATGCCAATAGCCTGCTGCTTGAATACAATATCGAACACATTTTCCATCCCGTCCAGCGCATTCTGCGGGCGAGGAATCGACGGCGACGGGATCGTGGGCACCTGCTGCACAGGACTGGAAGGAGCAGGGATACGCTGGGGGCCACTGTACTCGTTGGTCAGCGAGGAGCGCGTCGGGTACGATGGCACGTCCTCCACGCTGCTATCCGACCCCGAGTCCGAGAAGCCACTCGGGTCGTGCTCGGGCGGATACACCGGTGACGCCGGCGCTGTCACTCGCCTCACTGCCGCGTTGTGAGTCTCTCTGGACGACGGGGCATACATACTAGCAGATACTGCACCGCGAGCTGCATTGCCACGCGGGGGCGCTGTATACCGTCCGTTCACCGCTGCGTTCGCCGGCAGCGGCTGCGAGCGGTGGTCCTGGTCGTAGTTGCCCATGACGTACGTGTGCAGCAGCGAGAGGAAGGCGTCCTGGTCCTGCTTGTGCTTACGCTGCGCCGCCGACACGGGCGTGCGCTTGCCAATGAGCGTGAAGGCGTAGAGCTGCTGGAAGAAGAGGCCGTTGGACGAGTCGATCTTGTCCCCCGAGAGTTGCAGGCCGCCCGGGTACGAGCGCAGCCAGGGGAACATGGCGCTGCTGTACGACGTGTCGGGCGTCTGCAGCAGCGTGCGCGCGTCCACCACGTCCATGGCGGACACGCTGCTGCCGATAGATGCGTCCAGGTCGATCACCTGGCGACTCGTGCGGTTGAAGAGCACCTCCAGCTCGTCCTCTGGAGGCGTGTGCTTCTGGCTCGAGCGCTGGATGGTCTTGGCCTGCATCAGCAGCCACTTGGCGGGCTGCCGCGGATCGCACGGGATGTCGTACGTCTGCGTGCGCACGAATAGTCTGCAGCAGCAGCTTAGCAATCGATTGCGCGGCATTTTGAAGCGCTTCCCCTGCGCGAATGAGCACACGGAGCGCACGCGCGGGTACGCGGGAGCGAGGCACACATACCTGACGGTCAAGCTCTCGCCCATGGTGTCTCGCGGTGCGGCGCGCGGCGGCTTCGGCTTGGGCTCCAGCGCCGCGGAATGGCAAATGAGAGAAGCGGCGGATATAAAAGTGATTTTCGCAGCCGTCACTGAGCGTTTGTAGGCGAGAAAATCCGATTGGCCATGTGCTTCGAGAGGTCTGATTTGTTCCGGGATGTATGGAGAGCACCGCACGCGCAGAAAATTGGGGGATCCGATATGCAACAGCGGAGGGGCTGGCCGTTTCGTCCCGGGCTGGGAGACGCCTTCCGGTTTAAAACGGATACGCTGCTGATGGTTGACAACTTGTCAGCCATGGCTTGTTATTGACAAGCGATGGCTTGCGGTGGGGATGCGTTGCTCTGCTCCTGGCTGATTGCTTCGCGGGAGAGATGGCTGTGAGCAACTTGGCGTGAAAGGCAAGTCGTGAAGCTACCGAGTTGGCCAGTCAGGGGGCATCCTTTGGATTGATATGCAAGGACTCGATGTACGGGGGATGGATACGTTAGCGACGACAGAGCAAAGGTGAATTAGATGAAGTCACCTTCAAAAGCCACAAAAGTTGGTGGGCGAAGCGCACACACAACAAGGTACGACCTAAACAGTCAGCTAGGTGCAAGCGCGACTGCAGATTCCGCCCATGAAGTGCAGTTAAAAACTTAAGAGCATCTCCAACGGCAGTTTAGCCTCTAGCCATTTTTTTTAAATTACATGTATTAAAATAATATGTTTGTGCCGGTAATATAATGTTAGCGTATCAGTGGTGTGATACTGTACACCGAAATGGCTGGCTGCAACAGCCTGTCCTTGGTCGCCCGCAAGCACCAGCTACTCAAAGCATCATCATGGCGTCGACACTCAACACCAACTAACTGATGCCGGTTGAGTCAATAAATCAGATTAATGTGCACGACTAACCCAAAAACAACCGCACTTCAACTTGTGCAGGTTTAGTTTTTGAACGGACCAATTACATTGTTGTGTAGCCACTTTTTGTGCTTTCTCGACGCTTGATTGCTGTAGCTTAGAATCCCCGGCGTGGTAGATGTTTTAGCTATTGCTTGTTATCGTTTTCTGCAGCAATTGCGTAGTTACTTTGGCAGCGCTTTTGTTATAGCTACGATGCCATGTCAATGCCTTTATTGAGATGTGCTTAAAAGTGAACGCGACCGCCTGATGTTCGCACCGGAAAGAGCTCATCAAAGGGCTGCGTGCGTGAGGACGTGAGCGTTGCGGCGGAGATTTTGTCACACGATTCCTGGCTCTTGGCTATTAATGGCATCCCCGCGGAGTGGATGGTGTGGCTGTATGGAGCAGAACACACTATTCGCTTTGTTCACAGGTCTATCAGAAGCAACATGTTGGGCGGCGGCGGCTCGAACATCCTTCGCGGAGGCAAGCGGTCATTTGAGTGCAAGACCCTCGTGGGTAACTTCGTGGAGGAGGCTTACCGCCCGGGCGCGGTGAAGGACACGCGAGATGGAGGTGTCGACTATAGCAGCAATACACGCATTCAGATGGAGCAGGGCACGCGCGTCAAGGTGCAGGAATTCGGTGTGGGGCTTCGTAATCCTCTTGACGCATCCAAGTTCGACTACCGTGAACTTGTTGGCGCTGACAAAACGCGAGGCTCATCGACGTGGCAATCGATTTCGCAGTCGGCGTACAACAACTCGAGTCAGCCGACAGAATTCGCAGCCCCGCGAGAATTGAAAGGACGAACGATGCGCGGTGAGGAGCTCCAGAAGCATCGGGAACGCTGGACAAACGAGGGTGAAGCACTCGTGAAGGTGCGCTACGTTACTGACAGCTCGGCGTCTATGGATCACGTAGTGAAACCCGAGTTCCGCAAAGTGCTACGCAAGCCTTCACCTCCAACGTTCAAGTAAACGCCGAGCCGCCAGATATTGTTGAGATAGTGAGGCACACGGTCACCGCACCGCTTATGATGCTCGAATATGATAGCTACTCTATTGACACTTCTTTTTCTTGTTTGGAGTGTGAACTGCTTGTGCACGAATCCTGTCATCAGTTTAGCCTTGAGGCGAGCAGGGATATATGAAATCTTTGCATGTCGTGCTCGCTTTTGGCCATTGACATTGCGACTATCCACAACTTGTTTGTTATCTCTCGTTCTATAACCAAGTCCATAAAGTTGTCAAATTATGCGTCTTTTGCTGAGCGCACATTCATTTCCCTGCATGTATCACCACCATCCACGCAGAGGTTAATAACTCAAGTTGCAAACCAACACACCAGTAACGCTGCACTTACGCTCTGAGGTCAATGACCATGACGCAGATATTGTCCATACTTCCACGCGCGTAGGCCTCTTCCATGATACGCTGTGCTGCAGTCTGGGGATCTTCATACTTGAGCACCAATTGTGCTGCGTCATCATTGGAAACTGTGTCCCACACACCATCACTAGCTAGAACGACGTAGCGATCCGTTTCCGTGCGCGTAAATTTCTTAACCTCCGGTTCAGCCACGACAAAGGGCTTCAACATGCGGTCTCCAATAGCGCGAGACACTGCAAGAATGCCCTCCACGCGCCAAACGCCCCAGAACACAACAGATCCTCCAAGCTCTTGAATCCTGCGACGTTCATCCGGTCGATTCGGCTTGTGGTCCGACGTCAGCACAGACACTTTGCCGCTACGATGCACCAGCACGGCTCGAGAGTCGCCTGTATGTGCGACGAAGATCTCGTCGCCCTGCGCCAACACGACAACAGCCGTCGTGCCGTCCTCGGAATTCTTTCGGTTGGCGATCTGCAAGTACTGTAGCAGCAAGCAGGCGCATGAGTCCCTTCACCCTTCTCACCAGCGCAAATACGAAGCCAACCCTGCAACTAACCTCCTGATCCGTGCGCAGGAATCCGTTCTTGAGCGCTTCCACGGGCTCCTTGTTGATCGTCGGCTCCCGGATGACGTTCTGGCACATGGCCTGCACGCAATAACTGCAGCACAACCGTTAACAGTGCCGCACCAGCCACTGCAGCTGCAGCATCCACCTCCGCAACGCACTTTGCGGCGCCGTCGCCTCCGTGGCCGTCGAAGATTGCGTAGAAGCTCTGCGTGGAGTCGCCATTCAGGTCCGCCATGGCCGAGTGGCGGTCCTCCATGTATGGCCGCCGGCCCTGCATCTGCGAGATGCCGTAGCGGTAGTGCACGTGCGGGTTGATGGGCGGACACATCTGCACCTCGTAGGGCGCCAGACCGGCGCGCCAGGACGCCGCCGCGTAGCGCAGCAGCAGCACGAGCAGCAAAAGCAGCAGCGCTTGGCTCAGGAAGCTGCCGCGCAGCGTCTGCGCCATGCTCTGCAGGCTGCCGAGGTCCAGCGACGCCGCCATGAGGTTGAGGGGGCGATGGCCGTTGGGGATGTGGCAGGCGACAGTAGACGTGCGCTTAGGTCCGCCCCATGTACACCGTACCGTGTCTGTCGAGATTAAGGGTCAGCGAGCTGGCGACGTGACGCCGCCACGGAGCGGGGCAAAGCGGAGCGCGTGCTCTCGGGTGGACTCTATTGACTACACGTGGAAGGAGAACTCAGTGGGCTGTCGGTCGCAATTGCGGCGCTTCTGGCTCAGCCCAGCACCCTGTCGCCGTAGGTGAGCACAAGCGCGTGCTGCTGGTCCACGAAGAGCGAGCCGACCGTGAGCTTGGGCAGCAGCGTCTGCGCGCGGTCGTTCAGCAGGAAGGACGTGAGGCGGCCCGACGCCGTGTCCACCGTGCACAGGATGGCCGGGTGGGCCATGCGCAGGAAGAACCGCTGCGCGTAGATGCTGTAGCCCGACGCCGAGGCGAAGAGCCCCACGGTGGTGCGCGGGAAGAAGCTCAGCACGCCGTGGAACTCGCGCACGTAGTGGACGCCCACGGGCTTGCTCTCGTTCTTGCACTGCGTCACCACGTCCACCTCCAAGTCCGGCAGCGTCCACGAGCCCTGCAGCAGCAGCAATGCAGCACTCACTCGTCAGTGGCGTGTCGTCGCGATATAGAGCAGAGGATTAGCAAAGCGCCAGCGATTGCAGCAGCAGATCGGACCTGGTGGTCGATGCCGCCGTCTCGCGACTGCTGCGTCGCACGCAGCTCGCAGTTAAGCGACTGCAGCAACGCCACCACCTGCGCCTCGAACGCGAGGCCCTTCTCGCGGCTGGAGCTGGCGACGGCGAATGTGTCAGTGTCACTCGAGATGTCCCTGCGCAGCTGTGCGCCATGTTTGGCTGCTTGAAGTGCCAGCGGAAGCCTCGCCAGGAAGCAGCGCCGCCGCCATGCTCGTAGGCTCATTAGAATGGCCTCGACTGAGTGACACCAATAGTGACAGGGAATGGCGAGCTGTGTTTTTGTTCGGGCGAGTTTGCAAATTCGCACTCTGTATGTACTGATTGAGCGGCACTCAAGCACTGGTTTTGGAAGCTACCTGTATGTTAAGCGTTGAAATGAACGAGCTGGACGGGAAAGAAAAGTTACGAACCGGTATGGCCTCCGCATGATAAGCCTCTCACGTATATCGTCACGTGAGCTACAACTGACACTGCAACAAAGCTAATAAAACGAATAGAGGCAACTTGCTCAGACACATCAGGCTTTGCAGCGCAACATCAACACAACATCATTTTCCCCGCTCCCTACTCAGTACCTAACTGGTCGCGTGCATCGCCACATTGGCCTACCAGGCAATGAACTGCCAACCTGCGTCCCCTTTGCAACGTTTTCAGTGTATAGTTGTCAGAGTGATGGTCACTTCAACTTGAAGTTGCCCTGGTCCTCACTCATTCTGCATTCCGCCCTCCGCAGCACAAGCAGCGCGCGGCCTTTCTCGCCATGGAGTCGCGGCCCCAGTCCCCCGGCGGCGCCCCGAGCGTAACCAGCAGCATGTCGAGCTTGCAGAGGCGCTTCCACGCTAACGTCGCGCGACTGCAGGCGCAGGAGCAGGAGATCGAGCGGCTGCAGCAGCAGAATCTGCAGCAATCGCGGCGCATCGACGAGGCCGACGAGGCACACGAGAAACAAGTGGTCGAGCTACGCAGCGAGCTGGCCGAGCGAGATCGGATGCTTCAAGAGCAGGACGCTGACATGGACCACGCCACGCAGACCATCGGCATGCTGATGCAGCAGGTTCAGGCGCTGCGGGGGCTGGCGGCACGAGCCGAGCAGGCCCAGCGTGACGCGGAAGCGGATCAAATACTAAGACACGTGAGTCGCGACAGTGACGACGGCGGTGTGGACGCTGAGGCGGTGCAGCAGCTGCGGGATGAGCTTCGGACCTCCCTGGAGGCTCAGCAGCAGAGTTCGCGACAAGTTTGCCAGCTGGAAGAGGAGCGGACGTGGTTGAAAGAGACCGCGGAGATGCTGAGCGTCGAGCTGCAAGATTTGAACAATGCCAAGGTGGAGCTGGAGCGGCAGATGCAGAGCGACCAGAACGCTCGTCAGCAAGTAGAGAAGGAGAAAGTCAAGGCCGACGAAGAGATCTGCCGTTTGAAAATGGCAGTAGGGCTGCGCGAAGAAATCCTGACAGTCCTGCAAAGCCAAGTCAAAACCATGTGTACAGACAGAGAGAAACTGGAGAACGCAATCGTGTGCTGCCAGCGATCGGCGGACCACCGACTACGAACTCTGGAAAAAGACCGCCAGCTCATGGAGGCAGAAAACCATCGACTGCGTGATGAGCTCTCCGCTCTCAGGCAAGAACTCGTTCGTTTGGATCGCATGCTTCGCAGCCTCGAAAATGATGAGTTCAACGTGATGTCGGACTATGACGGACTGGAGCGAGAGGCTGCGATGGAGGTCGATAGCATAGATACTCACGGGGTGAAGGTAGAGCTAGGCGTGGCGGCAACGACAGTGGCAGCTTCCTCCTCTGTAATTGCGGTGGCTCATCCAGCAGAGAACTCTCAGGAACAGTATGTGGATGAACTCGCAGGCGTTGAGCCGTACCAATCATAGTACCTCGCCAGTCTTTGCAAAAGCTAAGCTCGCAATGTCAAAACTCAATAGGGTGGGGGCATCAGTGCAGATCCAGCACATCGCGCGTTTAATGAGTGCGAATCTAGCTCGTCTCATTGCCTTGAGCGACAATCAAAGGTAGAGAATCGCTTGCATGGCCGCCGAACAGATTCGCTGTAATTGAAAACTGTTTTTCGTATGAACGTTAGTGAATGCGTTTCCAGCGAAAGCGATTCCAGCCACAGTGAGATTAGCGGCTATACCGAAGGTCCTGATGATGATGCGGAGTGGGATCAAGTCGAAAGCGGAAACCCTGCAAAAGTAGCAGGCAATAAGCTGGACGTCGTTGAGCAAAGTGGCCACACTTCCAGCAATGCATCGTGTACTTTGATCTAGTCAAGTTCATTCGCATGCAAGTGGTCACGTTGAAGATGATTCACCCACGAAGACAGTCGACGCCTTCTGCGTCACGCCCCCTCGACCGCCTGGATCGGATACTCGCGCGATCAGCAAATCTGTTGAGCCGAACCGATAGCGCCTCGGCTCAACTCAGGAAGATACGTGTGCACCCAAGGACATGCTTAATAAAGTTAATGCAAACAATTTTCCCAAGGACATGCTTAACAACACGCAGCTTGGTCTCTCGATTATTATTTGCTGTTGTATTTCATCGGGTACAGTGCACCGCTAGCAACTATAACTTATATGTTAGCCTACGAGTGGTGTTGGTTTCCTATGGCGGCGATCAGGTCTCGCACGTACGTCTCGATGGCGTGCTGCGTGGCCTGAACAGCCTCAAGAACTTCGTCGTGGGAAGCTGCCTCGCGCTCTTCTCCGGGAAAGAGCGCCTTGTTCGTGATGAGCGACAGACCGATGACCTTCAGGCCGCAGTGAGCGGCCACGATTACCTCGGGCACCGTGCTCATGCCAACGGCGTCGCCGCCAACGAGCCGGAGAAAGCGACACTCCGTCGGTGTCTCGTACGTGGGTCCGGACACGAAGCAGTACACGCCCTTCCTGATCTTGGGCGCGAGGCCGACCTTCTCCGCCACGCTGAAGGCCAGGTCCTGCAGCTTCCTGTCGTAGCAGTCGGAGAGCGGCGTGAACCGGGCGCCGAAGCGGGCGTCGTTGGGCCCGATGAGCGGGTGCTGGCCCGAGAGCCCGGGCATGTTCAGGTGGTCGTTCAGGATCATGACGTCGCCCACGTTGAAGTCCGGGTTCAGGCCGCCCGCGGCGTTGGTGACCAGCAGGTACTTGATGCCGAGCAGGTACATGACGCGGATCGGCAGCGCCGTCTCGCGCATGGCGTAGCCCTCGTAGCAGTGGAAGCGGCCGCGCATGCACACGACGCGGACGCCGTCCAGGTCGCCGAACACGAGCTCCCCGGCGTGGCCCTCCACGGTGGAGCACGGGAACTGCGGGATGGCCTCGTACTTGATGGTCTCCGTGTTGGCCAGGCAGTTGCTAAGCCCGCCGAGCCCCGAGCCGCACACGACACCGATGAGCGGGCGCACCGACACGCGCTCCCGCAGGTAGTCGTGGATGATGTCGATGCGCTCCTTGGGCACGGCCTCGTCGGCCAGTTGGCCCGTGGACAGCCGACGCGCGTGGTGCGCGGTCTTGTCCTTGTGGGCGGCGAGCACGGCGGCGGAGCTCACGGCGCTGTGGCTGGCGCGCGGGCTCCTGCCGTCCACGCTGTGGCTGTGGTGCTGGCGCGACGGCGGGGGCGACGCGGGCTTGAGGTCGTTCATCATGGCTGCGTGCGTGTGTCGGAGTCGGAGTTCGGAGAGGAGGCGCTCGAGCTCCAGGCGGCGAATTGCGAAGTGAGCTCAGCGCCGCAGGATGCGGACGCGGCGGCAACTACAAGCTGCGCGACACATGGTTGTAAAACGGCAGACCTATCCCACACACGCATTCACTGAATGCCATTCAGCGAGCGTGTTCCCGGGTGGAGAACAGGCGGACACAAGGACCTCCGCGCGGAAGCTGGCTGCAGCTGCCAGCTACGCGCTGGAAGCCTCGCCCGCTGTGCTGCGTGGCAACTCCAGGCCCACCTCGAGTGATCGACCCCTCATCGCCGCGAGGGTCAAAGCGACACCGCAACTTCAACGTCCGTCCCCTCGTCCAGCCCACAGCACAGCTCGAGCTACAAACTCGAGCTACAAACACAGCTCGCCCTCTGGCAAAGCCGACACAAGGAGGAATCGCCACAATTTCACCAGGCACAACAGAGACAAACACTGTACAGTACAGTAGTACCGGTACGTACATGTCCAGGATCGACATTCCGCACTGTAGCCATTTCTCACCGCGTCCGTTTTCTGCGCCGCCGCCCATCTGCCGCCCAAGCCACAAAGTCGGACGAGGATGGCGGAGCACGAGGCGGAGCAGCGCGTGCGGCGGCTGCTGCGCGACCTGCGCGTGGACTCGGGCGACGTGCTGCTGTTCGACCGCAGGTGCGCGGGCATGGGGCTCTACGGCGGCGCCATCTGCGCGTGCGCCAAGTTCTTCGGCCGCACGCAGTGGGACCACAACGGCGTCGTGGTGCGCGCGCCGGCGCTGGCCCCGGGCGCGCAGAGCCCCGAGGACGAGCTGTTCCTGCTGGAGGCGGCGCTCACGGGCGTCAAGCTTCGGCCGCTCGTGGCGCGCGTGCTGCGCAGCCGCGGCCACGACGTGGCCGTGCGCAAGCTGCAGCTGGAGCGCTCGCCCGAGCTGCAGCGCAGGGCGCTGCAGTTCGCGCTCGCCAGCCTCGACGCGCCGTACGAGGACAACCCCGCGCGCTTCTTCAACGCGGGCGTGTCGGTGCCCACGCGCATCGCGCGCGAGCGCATCTTCGCCGCGCTGGTGGCCACCAAGAAGGAGCTGGCCAGGCTGGACTCGGAGCTCGCCCACCGGGACAAGATGCCCGTGTTCGAGAAGAAGGCGTTGCTGAAGGAGAGGCAGGCCGTCAGCGAGCGGTACCACGCCCTGGGCGCCGAGCTCGGCGGCACGGAGCGCTCCGTCTTCGAGAACGCAGTGGTGGAGGGGGGCGACGCCAAGACGACCAAGATGTTCTGCTCGCAACTGGTGGCGGGCATGTACCAGCACCTGGGGCTGCTGCTGCCGTACCCGTCGGCGAACTCGTATCTGCCCAAGCACTTCAGCGCGCGGGACGGCGGGGACTTTCTCAAGCTGCAGCAAGGCGCGAGCTTCTTGCCGGAGGTTTCCATGCGCAAGGAGCTGCAGAAGGAGTCGGACAAGTATGCCGCGCGGGTGCAGGAGGCCAAGGAGAGGGCGCCGCGCGCGGGGAGCGAGACCGCTGCCATCGTGCACTGCTTACGTCGGCACCAGCTTTTCCACACCATGAGCGAGCCGGAACTGCTAGCGACAGCGTCACAGTTCAGACGCCGCGTGCTGGCAAAGGGAGAGGTGGTGTTCTACCAGGGAGCTCCCGGTGACTGCTTCTACATTATTGAGCGTGGCGATTGTGATGTGTTCGTAGATTATGATCACCTATTGAAGACGCAGGCAGCGTTACATGCAGCTGATTCGGACAATGCTCCTAACCCAGAGCTTCAGAGGCGCGTGCAGTTGCGAAAGCGCAAAACGATTGCGCTGCCCGAGTTCCAGTCGTCGTCCAGTCTTGTTGGAAAAAACGAGCGCGTTCACGTGGCTACGAACGGCCCTGGTAATGCTTTCGGGGAATCTGCACTGATCTACGACACCCCTCGGCGGGCTACAATTCAAGCGAGTGCCTCAAACTCGGGCGACGACGACGAAGCTGTCGTACTGTGGCAACTCGATAAACGCACATTCCGTGAGATTTTGGCTTGCCATCCAGGCAGCCAGCAATCTTTAGAAGAGCGACGATTTCTGCTGGAAGCTCTTGAGGACCACCCGCTGTTTGCCGAACTGGACGATCGCGCCAAGGCTCTTGCCGTACGCAAGTGTTTTCCTCTTAATGTGCGGGCTGGCACGACTATCCTTCGCCAGGGTGATCCTGGAGACTACTTCTACCTCGTCGAGAGTGGTCGATGCGAAGTGTCACGTCGCAAACCGAAAGCGGCCAAGCCTTTTGTAGATCGGGTCATCGGGCGTGGAGCTAGTTTTGGAGAAGCTGCATTGCTGTACAATAGCCGTCGTGGTGCCTCGGTTAAGGCGCTCGAGGATGCCAAGATTTGGTGCATGGATCGCGCAAGCTTTCTCACTATCACGCGTAGTGGATCGACAGCGCTGCACAAATTATTCCGCAAAGTGGGGACCACGGTTGTGTCGGGCTCAAACGAAAGTTTTGCTACGGAACGCGACTTGCGTCGCATGCTCACAGATCCCCAGCAGATGCAGTTAGTGAGGCATAGTGCCAACGAAGACGAAGACATGGATGACGAAATTGAGCGACCAGCGGTTCATCCTGTGCCGTTGCCGTCACAACAGGCCTATAACCGCGCAGTGCAGCTCGCTTTATCGCTTTTACTGAACGACTCATCTGGTCTGGTAAACTTTTCGCAGTTTGCGCACTTCCACATAGCATTGGGTGCCTCCAACATCGACCAACTTCTTCCGGAGGCTGCTTTCCGTGTACTGAAGTCAGTAACAGACTCATATGACGAGGGTAATACCCGCACTCCGACCCCGTCATCATCTCTTTTTGATCAGGATGATGTTGACCAGGCTGCGATCAAGCTAAATGATCTTCCTCGTGCGATTCGACAATGGGTTTCGACAAGCGAAGTCGCGGGGGCCGCTCTGGATGACGCGGAAGTACCAGGTCGGATGACTCCTGGTCGCTTGGCATTTTACGAGCGCTTGTTTGATCTGCCTGCGCACCAGCTCGGCGATCAGTATGTCACACACGATGATCTTGTCCGTGGAATAGCAGCGTTCGAAGTGGAAGACGCCCAGTCTGGGAGCGATCAAGACGATGATCATCCTCAGTCTGCCGATGTCACAGCAGCTAAGCAGGAGTTCCGTGCATTTTTAGTTGCTCTTAAGGCTGATATTGACTCACTGCGTACAATCTGGCGAGCAGCTGAGCTGCAGGCTCATGGTGGTGATCGCGCGGACATGGAAAATGACCAGCGAAGGCTTACATTTGATGCAAATTTGAAGTCTGGTTGGATCTCGGCTCTCCGACAGAACCCTACGGGAGGAGATTGGGAGTACTTGCAGCCGGAAATGGAAGACAGTATGCGAAACAGCAAAGCTTACAACCAAATCAGCGCAACGCTCCGAAGACAGCAATGGATGGCTCAAATCACATCGTTTGCTGCTGCCATTTCGGCCGGTGCCTTGGCACGCACTGTGTGCGCGCCTTTGGAGAGATTGAAGATGCTGATGCAGCTTTCCACTCCGCAACCGACAGGGTCAGCGGCGGCTACTGCTACGAAATTTCTGTCAGGTTCGGCCCCGTACACATCACTTACAAGAGGCTTCTGGAACATGGTAAAACTTAGCGGACCCCGCAGCTTATTCAGCGGAAATCTCGCGCACTGTATATGGGTTGTACCGTCGGTGCCGACAAAGTTTGTGCTGTGCCATTTCTACCAAAAGCAGCTTGCGCGTTTGCTGCCCGAATCTTCGTCGCCCTTTGGGGCGCTTGATGTGGGTAGTTCTAGAGTGTCCGCTAGTATGGCTAACCTCGCGGTGGGTGGTCTTGCTGGTCTCACCCTGAATACTCTCTTTTACCCGCTAGATGTCATCCGCGGGCGTCTGACTGTGCAACAGTACTACAACTCTAGTCGTCCTTCGAGTGGTATTCTGGACTGCTCACGCTCGATCCGTGACAAGGAAGGTCTACGTGGATTCTACCGGGGCTTTGTGCCGGCGAGTCTCGGTGTCTTCACGTACATCGGCTGCAACTTCGCCCTGTATGAGTCTTTGCGGCCGGTGTTCGTGCTGTACGACACGGAGGATACGAGCAACCAGCTCGGCCACCCGAGTGTGCCAGGTCAGATCCTGTGTGCCACCACAGCCTCACTCGGTTCGCAGTTCATTTCGTACCCGTTTGATGTCATTCGTCGTCGCGTGCAGCTGCAGGGCGCGAAGTGGCATCCGGAGCTTGCTTTCCCGACCTACGAAAGCGCGTGGGATTGTGTGCGGTCGTCTATACAAGAAGAGGGAGGCGGTGTGCGTGGCTTGCGCTCGCTGTACCGAGGTCTGTTCGTGAACGCGGTGAAGGCCCTGCCTTCCACTGTCATCTCGTTCCTCAGTTACGAAAAACTGCGCGAAATGAAACACTCCGTCGATGAAGCGTAGTTGAAAATCGATTGTCGATTCGTTAGGGTTTACAAGTTGAAATGCAGAAGGGCGTTTCGGTGTCGGCATTCGTTGTAGCCTCCAGGTAGAGCTCCATGAGGTTTTTGTCACATCGATGTCAGTGAAAGATGTTAGATTTTGGCTTCGAAGGCAAACGGTTTGCGGTCTAACTCACTGCGGCATCGTATTGTTTCAGTAACTCATTTCAGAACATGCTCATCAAAACATCTCACCTTCGAAGAGAAGCAATCTCCTCGCGGAAGAACTCGTTTTGAGCTAGAAGTCCAGTCTCGTCGCTCAACCAGTTTCTCTCCAACCTTGCGTAGTCTGCCTGATAGCTGGCGTGTAGCCGCTCTTCTTGCTCCCCCAACTGCTTGACCTCTTCGATGAACGCTTTGAGTCTGACGCTGTATTCATAACTTTGCCTCTGTTTTTGCTGACGAGCGTCCTCTAACAGCTCTCGTGACCTAGCCAGCATTTCGTCCTTCGAGTTATTCAGGTTTCGCAGATGCTCTACCTCTTTACACGCCCTGAAGCTCTCTCTCTTCAGATACTGCAGTGTCTGCATGTAATGCTGTTTCCGCTGCTTTGAGGTGTTAGTGTCTCTCTTATGGACACTTTGCCATTCCTGCAGCTTCAAAGTCAGCGCCTCGACCTCCTCTTCCAGCTCGTATATTCTGTGCTGGGCTGTTTGAGCAGCTTTCACTTGCGCCACACTGAAATGCCCCACCGATCCAGCTCCAACTTGAGCCCCTTCTTGCGGCATTTTCGCCTGCGCCTCGCGCAGCTGTTTTGTCAACTCGTCAATAGCTTGGGTAGCTCGAACCATTGATGCATTCTGCTCTGTGAGCTGATGCTCACGCTCATCCAACATTCCACGCAGATGAACAACTTCAGCCTCCAGCTCTTCGCTGGCGAAGGCCGTCACGCCGCTCGCGAGACGCAGCAACTTGTCTTCCAAATAACTGACCCGCATCTTGAGATTGAAGTTCTCGTGCTGTAGCTCTGCAAACTTGGCCGCTTGCTCGCGTAGTGTCGGGGGGATAGCCCGGGTGTTGCATTCGGCAGCAGGGTGCATTGTTTCCGTTGTGTTGAGGATAGCTGGACTTTCCGGTTATGATCTCACTTCAACATATCCACCACCACTCTTGCAAATCAAATGACACCACTGGGACTCTCACTTGTTGATTAATATGGTAGACTAGTGGGTACATATCGTCTTAGTAGCACCACTCGCGAGCATCACTATAATATACTGCCACCCCATGTTGGACTCGGAGCAGCACGACTCTAGCAGGCTATTCAAATGCTTTAGTCACGAGCATTCCGGATCTCCTTCTCCAAGTCTTGAACCTTCATGCCCACTCGACCAAGCGAGGAAAGAGAGCTGCGGTACAACTCGTTTACACTACTATGAGCAGAAGTTACAGCTTTCGAGTTGCGTCGCGGTCCGTCAAAACCGTTCTGGACTTGAGACTTGACTGGACTCGCGAACTGCGGCTGGCTTGCACTGCGTGAGCGCGGTGTGCCGCGACGCTCATTAAGGAGCTTGCCATCTACAGACGACCACTTCGAAGGCGTGCCTTCTCGCTGTTTCACCGATGCATTGTTATCCACAGCGATTGCGCGCTCCTTCTCGATGCGCTTCTTTTCGTTGCGCTCTTTTTGAAGCACAGTGGCAATATTGCTCACAACTTCGCCCATCGCCTCTGAAACGCGCACCGCTTCAGCAAGAAGACGAGAGCATTTCCGCTCAACATCAACAACCCATCGAGGTTGCTCTTTTGTACGATCAAAACCACGAGATGCTGACTTCCAGGCATCACCGTACCGCCGCTGCAGCTCTTGAGACTGGGCCATAAACTCACCCCATCGTTCCGACACGAGAAGCATCCTCCCAATATATTCATCCAGCTGTAGAATAGCCGCTTCGTAGCTCTCAATGCTACCTGCAGCGTTGACAACAGGACCCCGGACGATAGGGCTGTCCTCCCACCGCTTATACGTCTCAGTTATCATGTACTGTGTTTGTTCGAGCTGTTGCAGTAAAGTTTGCTTTACCTCACCGAACTCAACACGTCGCTGTAATTGCTGAGAGTACTTCATCACCGCAGATTTGTACTTCTCAACGTCCTTATCGCGGCCTGCGATTGCGTCCTTGTACATTTCAATCGCCTTCAGCAACTCCTTGTTTTCCCGGATCGCTTGCATATACTGTTTGCGAGCGTGCTCGGCAGATTGTCGGCGCTCCTGCACTTCTTCAAATAGCAAGCGATTACTTTCCTTCAGGGCATGATAATCTTGTTGTGATGCCTCACGCAAACCCTTTCGATCTCGCTTGAGTGCCTGAAGCTCACTAGTCATCCGAGCCAGAGCCTCCTCCGCATCTGAGGCCTTTTCTTGGAAGAAGCTGATCTCCTCTTCAAGTGCCTGGTATTCTTTCTTTGATTCCTCGCGTGAGCCGTTTTGATACCGCTTCTGTGTCTGAAGTTCGCTCGTCACACGAGAAAGAGCCTCCTCCGCATCTGCTGCCTCGGCCTGGAAGTAATCGATTTTGTCATGAAGTGCCTGGTATTCTTTCTGCGATGTCTCACGCGATCCTTTGTGACCGCGCTTCAGTGCTTGAAGTTCACTTGTTGCCCGATGAAGAGCCTCCTCCGCATCTGCTGCCTTGGCTTGGAAAAAGCTGATTTCCTCTTCCAGTGATCGCCGCTCGTCTTCCCTTTCCATACGAAGCTCTTCATATCGAAGAGACCACGTCTTTTCAAGCGACTGTTTTGCATCTTTAGCATGGAAAGAAGAACGTTGCAAGACATCAAGCTTGCCCTGGCTTGATCGCAATTGGGTAGACAGTCGGTCAAGTTTTGCAGTCATCAGTGACGTTTCCTGATTCCAGCGCATCTGCATCGCTGTTGCTTCCTCCTTAAATTCGTTTTTCAGTGCAGAGATAGCCTCCCTGGCCAAACTCACCACCGTCTGGTTTCGTCCGTCACTTAAACCACGGCTGCGACCGATCAATAGCGAGCGAAGTTCCGCATCCACCGCCTCAATCTGGCTTTGCGCTGAAGCGTGTTCGTTTCTTAGTAAAGACGCCGTTCGTTCAATTTCATTGGCACGCTGACGCTCCTCATCCACCTGCCGTAACAAAGCACTCTTTTCCATCGCAAACTGGTTTTGCCGATCCATTTGCTGCTGCCAAGCCGCGGAACTAGTCGACGAGTTGGCTGATACTGCCTCCGCTAATTGACGCTCAAGGTCTTCCATGCGAGTTGCACGACGAGCCAATTCGTTTTCGCAGGCTGCAATCTGCTTCTGGTACTCTTGAACTTGATCAGATTGTCTGTCTAGTTCTTCTTCATACACGGACAGGTGGTGGCGCTGTTCCTGCACATTCGCCGCCTCATTCGAAAATCTATCTTCACTTTCCTGGACCTTACGTTCCATTGCCTCGAGATCAAGTTGAAAGCCCGATAGCTCGGCGCGAAGTCGGCGATTATCCTCTTCCATGGCTTGGCGGTCTTTTTCCAACGCAAGCAATCGTTCGTTCGACGTCTGTTGACATCGAGATTCAGCCAAGTCACACTGCTCTTTCATTCTTCGTGCTTCGGCCTCGGCGTGCTCCACGCGACTTTCCATCGTCTTAATTGTCAGCTCACGTTCATTTTCCAGTTTTCGTCGTTGGTGCAGTTCCGACTCGAGCTGGTGGATCGTATCCATCGCCGCCTCACGATCTGCCTTGTAACTATCCAGCGACTTGGTCTGTTCTTCACAAGCGGCTGTGAGCTTCACATTCTGCAGTCGCAACCGCTCGGTCTCTCCGGCTATCTGCTGCCTCTCCTTGGTCATGCGTTCAATCTCCGCCTGCAGTCTCGCGCGCTCCTGCTTGTTGCTCTCGTTCTCCATGGCAAGACGCTCCTTGTCGAAGTGCGTCTTCTCGCGGTCCGTCAGCAGCCGCGTGTGCTCCGCGCGGTAGTTCTCGCTCTCGCGCTGCAGCTGCTCCATCTGGTGCTGGACCTGCTCCTCCATGCGCTTGAGCTTGGCCTGGTAGCGCGCGTCCTGGGTCTGTTTCTCCTGCCTCATGGAGTCCATCTGCATCTGCAGCGCCGCGAGCTGCTCCTCGCGCTGCTTGTTCAGCGTCTTCCAGTGCTCGGCCTCGGCGAGCGCCTTGACGTTGGCCATCTCGACCTGCTGCATGTTCTGCTGCTCCCTCTGGCTGCGGAGCTCGGCGTCCCGCTGGTCCCTGGCGCGCGCGTCCTGCGCGTCCTGCAGCTG
This sequence comes from Phytophthora fragariaefolia, assembly GCA_030267785.1. Lineage (NCBI taxonomy): Eukaryota > Oomycota > Peronosporomycetes > Peronosporales > Peronosporaceae > Phytophthora > Phytophthora fragariaefolia. Next base: position 15,909 of record BSXT01000683.1, on the reverse strand, counting down.
CGCCGCGAGCGCGTCCGCGCGCTCTCTCTGGCTCTGCAGCTCGGCCTCGAGCTGCTGGATCTGCCTCTGCCGCTGCTGCTCGCTGCTAGCGGCCGCGTCGAGCTCCTGGCGCCAGCGCGCGGCCGTCTCGGCGTCCACGCCGCCGCGCGCCTCGAGCTGCTGCTGCAGCTGCGCCTCGGCGTCGCGCGCCGCCTCGTCGCGCGCGCGTGCGGCCGCCGCCTGCGCCTCGCGCAGCTGCGCCGTGAGCATGTCGATGGCCTCCGTGGCGCGGATCATGCTGAAGTTGCGCGCGCGCAGCTCGTGCTCGCGCTCCTCCAGCGCGATGCGCAGCTGCGCCAGCTCGCTCTCCATGTCCTCGCTGCAGAAGTCCGTGCCCTGCTTCATGCGTAGCAGCCGCTCCTCGAGGAAGTTGATGCGCAGCGCCTGGTTGAAATTGTCCATGCGCAGGCGCTCGCGCTCCGCCTCCTGCTCGCGCAGCAGCGTCGAGTTGTCGCGCGACGGCGCGGGCGTCAGCAGCGCCGCGCTGTCGCCCGCGCGCTCGCGCTGCGGGGTCTGCATGCCGCCGGTCGAGGGGACGAGCGCTCGCCTCTTGACGCGGCGTTTGTCTATTTGGAGCCCGTGGGGTTTCGCGCGCGATTTTTCAGTGGGGCCCGCTCTTTGTGGGACACTTGGGGGGCGGACAGATGCGGGGCGGACCAGCGGTATCACCGGTATCCGGATAGATTTAGAAATGGGTCGACGGCAGATGGCTACGGGCTCCATGCCGAATGGTGCTGGGGGAGCGCTTATTTGCCTTGGAGGATTGGGGCTATGCTGCCGCTTGGTCCGCCATCTTGGTTCTCTTTGTCAGGCACGTCTGCCGAGGATTATCGTCGCTCGTGTATTATTGAGGCGATTCAGGTGCTCGTTCGGCACACTGCGGCGCTTTCACTGCCGCGTCCTGGACTTCACCGCGCAGAACTTTATCGAGAAGGCGCAATGTCAAGGCAGTTGACGGCGACGCGGAGACTTTCTTTCGCTGGCGTGGCTGCCTGCACTTGCATCTGCAATTCTTACTCCCCCCATCTCGAGTTTGACGCATGATGCGTCACACCAGTTGCGGTCGCTAGAGGATCTCCATTCTCCGTCAGAGCAGTCTCCTGTCTCCTTTAGAGCAGTCAACTACTACATGTAGCTCTTCCTGGCCTCTTCACTGGTACTTCAGTAGACTGCCACCATGTTTCGGGTGTGCGCCACAAGCACGTCGTACACCGCGATGAGGTCTTTGGCTCTGGCGACCGCAGTCTCGACCTACTGAATCTGCACTCGGAGGCGCTCGTTCGCCTGGCGGTTCCGCCGGCCTCGCTCGTCGTCGTGTGCGTGGCTGATCGTGTCTTCGTTGATGAGCTGGCGGCTGCGGCTGATGCGCAGCAGCTTGGTAGCCAGCTGCTCCAGCGTCTGCATAAGGTGCACGAAGACGTCGCCAAGCAGCGAGATGATCCTCAGCACGTGCAGCACCAGCAGCAACATCCACGCACGGCCTCAAGTTGAAGTGACCATCACTCTGACAGGTATGTCACTAATTCGAGGATCAGCATGTCACTCGGGAGAAGCTCATTTGCCAATCGACCGAGGAAGAAGCCGAGATGATCCTGAACCTGAGCGCGCTGCAGCTGCTGCTGCTGCCGCCCGCGCTGCTGCTGGTGTCGGGGCTCGCGCTCTTCAACTTCCAGAACGTCTTCCGCTTCCTCACCATGAGTGCGCGCGGCCGCGTGTCCTTCGTGTGGCATTTGGCGGGGCTCTCTAACGTCTCGACTGCTGTCGCGACCCGCAGACCTCAAGAGCTACATGACGATCCCCGCCGTGCAGGCGCTCAAGCCTTGTGGGTTTCTGCCAATGGGATGTGCTGGGTGTTGGCGGCGTTGTGCTGACGGTTTTGTGGGGTTCTCTCTCGCGCTGCAGACGCCGACAAGCTCCGCTACGCGCTGGAGCACGTGCTGGGTACGTGAGATTGAGCGGTCGATCATCTTGCTGGCGAGTTGGATCGATGCTGACTGCTTCTTCACCTGCAGGCAAGGCGTCGGCGTTCAAGTTCAATGTGTCGCACGTGCTCATGATGGCGGTGGTGGTCATGCTGATCGCCATCTACGAGGCCATCCAGAGGAACAACCAGCTGCAGGAGCAGCAACTCAAGCTGCGTCAGAAGAGCAAGCGCGCGTAGATTCAGAGGGGGGGATAACGCTGCCCTGGATCCAGATGCGTTGGCGTGTCGTAACAAGACGTGCACAAAGTTTTGAAACTGATACTCCCGTTACTTAGTCGCGAGCACAAGCGAGCTACCTAAAATGAAATGCATATGCAGCTAGGACGATGCACTACCGTCGCTGAATGCCGCAGCGCGACACGATTGTGTGCGTTATCGTTCATCGCTCATACACATACAACGCGCGCTGCCACTAGCGCTAAGCGCTCTTGCTCGCCGACGTATCGATTCGGAAGTGGCCATGCTCTATGGCGCGGGTCGAGACAGCACTTATGCGTACATGCCCTCGATCACCGACTCGTACTTCTCGTACACAACCTTGCGCTTCAGCTTCAGGGTAGGCGTAAGCTCGTTGCCATTGATAGAGAAGTCGTGGTCCAGGACAGTGTACTTGCCAATGTTCTGCGCACGCGACGTAGCACGTCCGTTGGCACGCTTCAGACCAGCGTCCAGGTACTCCTTAACCTTCTCGTCAGCGCGGGCCTCCGCGACCGTCGTGGCTGAGCTGCCTATCTCCTTCAGAATGCTAAGCGCCTTCTCGTCGAGAGTGTCCGTGGGGTGGCCCTCCTTGTCCACCTTCACGCGCAGCGTGAACAGCGCCGACAGGAACTTGCGGCGATCGCCAATCACAACGACGTTCGAGAGCAGAGGGAGCTCCTCCTTGATAGTGTCCTCAATAATGACAGGCGGCACGTTCTCACCACCTGCAGTAATGATCAGCTCCTTAATACGGCCAGTGATCGTCATGAAACCGTCCTCGTCAATCTTGCCGCAGTCACCCGAGTGCAGCCAGCCGTCTTCATCAATGGTATCCTTGGTCTGCTGCTCACCCTTCAGGTAGCCCATCATAATATTACGGCCACCGAAGATCAGCTCCTCTGTGCCGGGCACCACCTTGGTCTCTGAGCCGTCAATCGTACGGCCGCACGTGCTGATCTTCCAGTTGCCCAGCATACTGCACGTCTGAGGGCCGCTGGCTTCACTCTGACCGAAGAACTCGTACACAGGCAAGTCCAAAGAGCCGAAGTACTCCACAACCTCGCGACTGATCGGGGCGGCGCCACTGAAGCTAGCAATGCACTGGTCCAGACCAAGCGCCTCCTTCACACGCATGAGCACAACCGCGTTGGCGACGCCGAAACCGCACGGAGCACCTCCAGAGTTGCCGTACTGAGCGAGCTCCGTCTTCTGTGCGGCCTTGTCCTTTGCCCAGGTTGCAATGCGCTTCTTGATGCCCGTGGTCTGGGCCGCAATCGACCACATCTTCTCGGCAATCTTCTCCCACACGCGAGGCACACCGAAGAAGAACGTGGGGCGCACCTCCTTGAGCGTAGCACCAAGCGAGCCCTTCAGGGCATCCGGCTGCGCGAAGTAGATCTGCAGGCCTCCGCAAATGGGCAGCCAAATATCGATCAGCTGTGCGGCAACGTGAGACATCGGCAGGTAGCTGACAAGACGGTCTCCGTTGTGCATCTGGTGGTTGAAGTTGCGCTGGATCATACCGATCACGCTCATGATAGTCCAGATCACGTTATCGTGCGAGATCATGACAGCCTTCGGGTCACCCGTCGTGCCGGACGTGTAGATGAGCGTGCAGCAGTTTCCTGGCTTCTGCGAGTCCATGATCTCCTGCAGGGTCTCATCCTTGACGTCCTTGCCGAGCTCCATGAAGTCCTCGAACGAGTACACCGGCACGTTGCTCTGGATGCCCTCGGGGACAACGTCGTTCCAGACCACGAGGGCCTTGAGCTTGGGCAGGTTCTTCTCGATGGCCAGGAACTTCTCCAGCTGCTTCATGCCGTCACAGACAACGACGCCAGAGTCCGAGTGCTTGGCAATGAACTCGCAGGCCTTGGGGTTGTTGGTCGTGTAGATACCCGCGGCCACGCCGCCGGCGAAGATGGCGCCGACGTCGGCGATGGCCCACTCGGGCGAGTTGAAGCCGATGATGCTCACGCCCTGGTAGCGCTCGAGGCCGGCGTGCAGCAGCGACTTGGCGAACTGGCAGCACTTGTCATAGTACGTCTGGAACGAGTACGACGTCCTGCGGGAACGATCCAAGCGGGCGTTAAACAGCTGCGGGCTCCTCCTTTCCTCTGCGGGACGTACCACTCGCCGTCCTTCTTGAAGTGCAGCGCGTTGGCCGAGCCGTACTTGGCCAGCGTGTTCTGGAAGGCCTGGGGGGCCGTGATGGCGGGGCGCGCGCCGGTCCCAGACTCCGTCGTGCGGATCTTCACCTCCTCGTCGATCTTCCACGTCTGCGCGCACGACAACACAGCGAGAGCGTCAGTCCAGCGGTCTGCAGCCGAGCGCGGCGCATCTCCGACGCGGGCGTACCGTGTAGTTGGTGGCCATGGTGGGGGGTTAATACTGGGGGGGAGGCGGCGTTCTCTCTCTCTCCTGGAAGGGGCTTCTGCGTCCGCTGTCGCAAATTCCGCACTGGCGTCGGTCGAGCCGCCGTCTGGGCGGTGGGCGAAACCGCGATCAGCCTGCTCTTGAAGTTTGTATGTCGCACCTTCCGCGGAACCCGCAAGTCGCTTTTGCACCAATCAGCGTCTCCCCGTGTGCGTGGACGGGCGTTTCGGTCTCCGATCCGAAGCAAAGCCGGCGGGGGCGATCCTGGGGGGGGCGACATGAAGCGCAGCCAGCTTACGGCGACTGAGTACCCATGATTACACGGAATTTCAGTCGGCGTTGACCACTTCAAGGGAGCGGCGCGCCACTGCAGAGTCTGCAGTGCAGACCCTCGGGGCAGCGGCGGCGACGGCTTTCGTTAAACCGAACGCCGAAGCGGGCTTGTCACCCGCCGGACTGGGCCCAGGCGCACAACGAGAGTGGGAGCGCCGGCCGGCCGAAGACCCGGATGCCTGGCTCGCTTGTGTTGAAGGCCGCCGGCGTGGCCGGGCCAACGTCCGGTTCGGCGGCGACAGCAGTGGCACACCACGAACGGCGGCCCGCGACGCCGGCCAAGCTGCAGGTTGCCTCGATGCCGGCAGCGTTCCACGCTGGATACGCTGACCCAAGTCGGTAAGCCTGCAGCTGCAGCGGCACGGCGCTGTTAAATCGCAGCGTCGCAACAGCGGCGAAGCGTGGCGAACGCTGATTGCCAGCTGGCGGCGCTCCAGGGCGACAACAATGACGATGTTTACGTACCTGTAGAACTATATATCCTGTCATGTCATCGTAAGTCTGTAGGAGAGGTGCAACAGACTTGTTATTTGAGAAAACCTGTGGGCGTCCGAGTTAATCGCAGGAGATTGCGCGCCCACTTCAACTTAGATGGACCCTTGTATCCAGCGGTCTTCGCTTTGCGGCCCCTGCAGACGAACGATGCCGTCGGCGCGCTGCCGTGGCAGCAGTCTGCTAGTGGTTGGCAAGGTGCCAGACCATTCGAGCTCCGCCACGAGAGAAAGGAAAGAGCTTGCAGCGCTGCGAAGTTCATCTCGACCGTTGCGCTGATTATACAGTAGAATTCACCGGCGTGTATTCAGTCGCGGGCCGCTCGTTTCCATGGCACTTTGAGCGACGAGACCACCGGCGAGGGAAACTGAGTCAGCTCAGCTTGACCCGTTTGATTGGCGGAGTCATCATGGGCGATGTTTGGTGCGCTTCAAGGAGATGCCGTTGTCCACTGACATGTCAGTCTCAGGGCAAGCAGCGCGTGACCTCGTCGGCGTTCCGCCTGCCCGAGTTGTGCTTTGCACCCCGTGCATTACTCATTCTGCCCAGCGGTCTCGGCGAGACCGCACTTGGTGTACTTTCGTATCTCTACGCACGGGCGTAAGCTGGAGATGGAAGGGGAGTACAGTGAAGTACCAACGGAAGAAGAGGTCTGGCCCCGAGGGCTTACGTATGGAGGGTAAAAATGACGTATCGTTGGAGAATTGTTCATTCTGGTCGCTCCTTAATCCTGCACAATTCTTGTCTTAACAGGTGGTGGTGGCCAATTCCGAGCATAACGATGAGCGTGCTCTAATGGCGATTCCGCTCCAAACAGCAGAGCTGGGTGCAGGTGTCTTTGCCATTCCTTTATCGTTGGAGCGTCCTCGGGCTATCTTGGCCAAGGTGACGTTGCCTGCCACATCTGCTGAGTTTTTGGGTCGACACCGTGGTTGCTACTCGATGCGGATAATTTTGTCAGCCTCGGCATCGCTGACCACTCTGTGCTAGCTCACTGCCACTGCTAATAAGCCGCAACTCCTCCTAGTATTACATGTATGTAGTACACGTCAGCGTTCGCTACACCAAGTCACTTTTCTTCGGTATGAGCAAGTGGCCGTGCTCGCTGATTGGTCCGCAACTTCAGCCTCAAAAATCCGTGCGAACTTCCGAGTCCGAAAACGAACCGAGCATTATCGATATCTTTGCTGGCACTGGAAATCTAACCCCTTCGACAACAGACCTCAACACTTCAAGCGCTTCACGTAATCCCTCCGCGCTCATTGGGTCACAGGCCTGCCCTGTCAAAATGGATACACAGTATTGTCAGCTGCGTGTCATTCTTCGCGGCGGTTGGTGTGCGCGACACGACTTCCAACTTCAAAGTGTCCCATCAGTCGACCAAACATAGACGCGCGTGGCGATGGAGAAGTGGGCGTCACCTCCGCTGCTGGCGGCGCTGGGGCCCTGCGCCTTGTACTTGCTGTGCTCGCTGGCCATGAACCTGCTGACCAAGACGCTGGTGACGACCTTCCAGTGGCGCTCCGTGTACACGCTGGGCGCCGTCCAGAGCGTCTTCACGCTCGCGAGCCTCGCGCTGCTGTCGACGGCGCAGCGCGTCTACGCGCTCGTGACGCGCGCCAAGCAGCAGCCCAGCGTCGCTAGGCCCGTGGAGCCGGCGCTCAGAGGAGGCGCCTACGTGCTGCGCGTGCTGCTGCCGCTGATGGCGCTGCACCTGAGCAACATGCTGCTGGGCTTCGCGAGCCTCCGGGTGGTGAACCTGCCCATGTGCGTCATCGAGAAGAGCTGGTTGCTGTCACGTGCTGACTGGGCTGGCACTGCTGCTGCGTTGCTGTGCTGCTGCTGACGCAGGTATCTGGTTCTGCGGCGGTTGACGACTATCACGGTCATGCTGATCGAGTGGCTTGTGCTGCACAAGGTGGCTCGATTTCCAGCAGCTCGACAGTCCTTGGTGCAGTTTACTAATGCAGTGTGATGGTCGTTGTCGCCCGGGTAGGCCATTCCGGGTTCGATCAAAGCGGCAATTCTCGGTACGTGTTTGCTGTTGCTGCTATAGTCTCTGTTGGTGGTGCGAACGATGGCAAGCTTACGACTCCGTTGGGTTGGCTTGTGTTACGCAGTGAGCTCGGCGGGCAGCTTGATTGCAGGCAGTACGGATGTGGTGGTCGGCGTGCGCGGTGGATATATGCTCGTGTTGCTGCAGAACTTGTGCACTGCCATGTCGCTTGCGTTCTCCAAGGAGAGCGCTTTGACTCCGAGACAGCTCGTGATCCTCAACAGCACAGCTGGCGCAGTGTGCTGCTCTGTGCTCGGGTTCAATTTTGAACGCGACGAGGTGTTAGCATTCCCATATTTGGGTGACCCGAGGTTCATCGCAGGGATGGTGATCATGTGCACCATGTGCGTGCTGTACCAGTTTTCAGTGCAGTTTTGTACGCTCCACACTTCAGCACTGACTACGTCAGTGACGGGAAATATCAAGGACTTGTTCGCCACTATCGGGGGTTATCTCCTGTTCCAGGACGCACCAACTCACGCTGCCAACTTCGTGGGGGTCGCGATATCCTTCGTCGGCGCGTACTCGTTTTCGTACATTCGCTACCGTGCTATGGTGAGGCCATCGCCACCGCACCAGAAACAGCTATGATCGGGCGGAAGCATTCGAATATGTAGATGGTAGATAGTTGACACATGGCCATTTTTGCTTAAGCTCATTTTAGCGGGTTAGACGCTGTATCAATAAATCATCATTTCACTCGATAGAGCTCTGCGAGCTGACCTCAAAGTGACTGTCGGTGTCAGCATAGCTGTGTTCCAACGGCGATATACCTGTACGAGCACAATAAAAGAAACCGTTAATATGCCTGAACAATCGCGCAAATGCACGCCACAGCACTTACATCCATCACGTGGGGACGACGTCTGCGATACATGCTCCATATCTTCATTTGCATCCGCCATGGATACGCTGTCGAAATCAAAGTCTAGGCTGCTGGAGCTATCCTGAAGTTGCTCCGAGGGCAAAGACTTCACCCTTCGAGCAATCGCCTTTGTCCGCCTGCCGATAGGGGGTAGTTGGTGGCTCACTGGAAGCACTTGCTGCTGCTGGAGCTGCTGTTGCGTTCGTTGCAGTTGCAGTTGGGCTTCCCCTTCAACACGTTGGCTTTCCACAAACGCCCTGAATTGCCGCGATGCGCTTGGAGGCGGGGTTCGGCTAGCGCTCATTTGAGCAGCAAGACTCTTCGGCGCATCTGCCGGCTGATCTCCAGCCATCCACGATTTGCGCCGCTCTTCGAAGTTCCACGGCGACCGCTTACCCTTTTCAACTGCTGCAGCGAAACCGGGCATATTTTCCATAACATCCGAAAAGGTAACTTCAGGGCTGGGCGGTGGAACGTGGGACTCCCATTCTGTGTAGTTTGTCAATGGCTGGCTTGCACGCCAGACGGCAGCCTGGCGAATAGCCTGCGAGAGCGAACGCATCAATTTGGCATTGTCGCTTGTGCCAGCTGCGTGCTCTTCAATCTCGTCCAAAAACATCCGTTTCTGAGCAGCCAAACGCGTTGGGGTCGCTTGTCCCTGGGGGGGCATCGGTGACGCTTGACCTGAAGAGGACGAATGGTCCCGCGTGTTAGTGCCGCTGAGCAAGCTTCCCACGACCGTAGTCTGTTCATCTTCGTCATCGTCATCAGCATTCCTTTCGTCATCTGCTTCCCGGCCCGTATCGTCATCATCCTCCTCTTCGCTGCTGGAGGAGTCTTCACCTTGGTGGGGATCTGGTGCCCCAAAAGTATCCGTGTTTTGTTCAGCAAGTAGTCGACGTAGCAGTAGCCGTTTAGCCACCTTTTGCTTCAGCAGAGGGCGCATGGCTTTCCGAACGCCTTTACTTGACCAGGCCTTTTTGATGGAGTTCTCGTGCTCACGCGAGAGCATGACAAATTTACCAATTTTCGCGTCCACGAGCTTCTCTCCGCGGTCCAACTTGCGCAGTACACGTACCAACGTGCTTTGGATAGTGGCGATACTGCGGTCCACATTGGTGTTATCAATCTTGGGGATGAGGCAGCGATCCGCATGCTTACAGAGGTGACGCTGGATGACGCGGATGTTGTCAAAGTGCTTGATGTACTTGTTCTCCTGCGGGTCGATGGTCATGTGGCGTGCGCGCACCGCGAACCTTTCGCGATGTTTGTTCTCGTTGCTTATGTAGATCACAAACGGCACACACGTCGGGTGTTTCTTCACGAGGGTGAGCAGGTCGTCCGTGTTCAGGTGCACGCCTTCGACGACCAGGGACTGTTTGCGCTGCTCGAACATGGTGAGCACCCGGTCCAGCTTGTCCAGCACGAGATCCGACTGCATCTTGTACCCCTTGAGCACCATCTTCTTGTGCAGGCGAGCCGCCGACATGTCTTCCCGGTCCCCCTGGATCGCCGCCACCACCTCGGGCGACAGGGCGTCTCCAGCCTGGTACGTGGACACGAAGGCGCACGGGCTCTCCTCCTTGGACGTGAACGACCTGAGCACGTGCCGCACCGAGTCCGTGGGCAGCACCGTGGTGAGCCGGAGCCTGGCGGCCAGCAGCGACGCCAGCGTCGACTTGCCCGTGCCCGACGTGCCGCCCAGCAGCACCGCGAACGACTGGTTCCTCTGTGTGATCTCCTTGGCCACCTCGAAGTCCAGCAGGTGGTGCGGCTTGACGTAGTCCAGCCTCGCCAGCGACGAGTAGATGCACTGGTGCAGCAGGTGCCAGGGCAGCGCCACGGGGGGCGCGCGCTGCTCGTCGCAGTTGTTGCCCAGCGCGCGACTGCCGCCGCCGGCCACGTGCCGGCCGAACACGGCGAAGGCCTCGCGCGTGACGGCCACCGCGTCCTTGGGCCGGCAGCCCATGAGCATGAGCGTCTCCTGCAGCCGGTAGCGCGTGAAGCTCTCGCGCTGGCCCTGGCGCCGCACGTGCAGCAGCTCCATGGGGTCGGCGCCATCGGCCTCCGTCTCCACGGCGTCCATGGCGGCGGCGCGGGGCTTGAAGGGCGCGGGGGACACCGTGGCGAGGCGACGCGTCTCCCGGACGGGAAGTGGCGCTGACGCAAGTGGGCGCTCCGACTAAGTGCGACGGACGCGTCTGATTAGCCCGCAGTCCGCCCACCGAGCGAGCGCCTGCGTGATTGGCGGCCAACGCGCAGCTGACGGCGAGTAGACCCGCTTTTGGCAATTCTTGCCGTGCTGCGGCAGCAACGCACGCACACGCTCTCTGCGCGACGGGTACATACCGGTACAGTACTATAACAACTGTTCGTGGGTAGGTACGGGCTCCGCTTCGAGGACTCGCAGTGGTAGATCCGGTCCGGAAGTGGTGCCCCGTTTCTTGCTGATCTCGCGTCCGGAGGACACTTTCGGTAGTACAGACAATCCTCTCTGTAGTGATAGCGCATTTTATCATTATCTAGGGTTATCAGAATTGTGATGCCGGTTTGAGCGATTTATCAACGTTCAGATCTACCGCCAGTAGCCCCGGACTTCTTGGCGTGAGTTGCCGAATGAACCATGCTTATAGTTAATCGCGTTTAGATTGCGACTGTGCTTCACTATTGTGTTCAACTATCCACTTTCAGGGAGGAACTTTTGACTACTGTAGATTTTGCAAGGGTGCTTTGCAGGCATTTGAGCGAAGCCGGTCTCAAACGCAAAGCTCACCGAATTACCACAAATTACGAACACTACTGAATGCCCCAAGCAGCACCGCTCAAGCTGGATCGCATCCAGTGTCTGCAAAGCCCAAGCAAGCTACTCTAAATCTGTCCAAGAGCGGAGAGGATTGTCTGCATTTTCTGTCCTGCACAGCATCCACAGGACAGTTGTCCAACGAGGCAGCACACCCTAACATCCTGCTTCTCTGATAAAAACAAAACAAAAACTGCGACTGCTATACTATCTCCCGCCGCTCACCGCACTCCACGTGCGTCTTGACGTTCCTCCCACCACTACACGTGGCAGCACATTCTCCTCCGTTTTCCAGCCCGAGCGTCCCATCCAAGCGGCTGTACCACTGGAGTGGTACCCTCTTCTCGCCCGGGGCGTGACGACGTCGGTATTATAGCATAGTGAAAGTCCGCATCTCGCCGCTTCGTGGCGTCGTCGAGGCCCTTCCCCCGCGCCGCGACCGAGCCGAGCCAAGCCCAGCTACAGCACAGCAGAGCAGAGCAGAGATCCCCGCCGCGCAGCCATGGCGAGCAAGCGCCTGGACGCCGTGAAGCTGGCCAAGAGCTCGCGCTGGGACGAGCTGCGCCGCCTCGTGGACGCCGAGCCGGCCACGGCGCAGCAAGTGGACTCGTACGGCATGCTGCCGCTGCACTGGGCGTGCACGGAGCCGCAGTCCATCGGCGAGGGCGTGCTGCTGGCGCTGCTCAAGGCCTTCCCGCAGGGCGCGCGCGCGCCCAACACGGCCGAGATGCTGCCGCTGCAGATCGCCATCAAGGCGCAGGCGCGCATCGAGTGGCTGCAGGCGCTGCTGGCCTCGTACCCGGACGCCGTGCTCAAGAAGGCGCCGTCGGGCGAGAACGCCGTGCAGCTCGCGCGCAAGGCCGCGCTGCCCGGCCGCAGCGTCAAGCTGCTCGAGGAGATGTACCACCACGTGTGCGCCAAGGAGGGGCTGCCCGACCAGCTCGCGATCGAGGAGCAAGAGGCGCGGCTGCAGCACGAGAACCGGCAGAAGCAGCAGCAGCAGGAGGAGGAGGAGGGGCAGCTCCGGCCCTCGGAGAGGTTCCAGGCCATCGCCGGAGACCTCCCCGTGCCGCACCGCGTCAGCGGCGTGCAGTACGCCCCGCGCCAGCGCCGGCTCAGCAGCACGGCCTCGCTCAAGATGCGATCGTTCTCGGACAACGACTTCTACGCGCACCAGGTGAACGTGACGCTGGGCGCCAACGCCTCGCCTGCTCCGAGCCCCTGGTCCCCGCGCAGAGCCACCGAGACCAGCAGGCCGCAGTCACTGGCGCAGCGGCCGTCGACCACCAACCGCAACACGGTGTCGCTGCCCCCGCGCTGGATGAACGCGCCTAGTTGCAGCATTTGCGCGCAGAAGTTCGGCACCTTCAAGAAGCGGCACCACTGTCGCAATTGCGGCCAGTCCATCTGCCGCGACCACTCCGCGCGCGAGCGGATGAAGCTGCCTCATTACGGACTCAGCGATCGCCACCGTGTCTGCGTGGTGTGTCATGACATGCTGCGTAATGCAAGCCGCCAAGCGCAGCAGCAGCAGATCACGATGCAAGCTGCACACCGCGTGGTTCCTCAGACGCGGTTGAGCCAGGCGATGGGCGGCGAGGTGCGTCGCTCGGACGAGGCGCAGCGCTCACCAGCGGGCATGCTCGAGCGTCACGTATCGGCACCTGCGCGCGCATCAAACTCCGCCGCCGGGCCGTACAGAACTGGAAACGATGCTGCAATTAACGAGCAGGTTGCGAACCTGCAGAAGCAAGTCTCACAGCTTATGGAGGAAAAGCAGCAAGCAGAAATGCAGCTGCGTGCGCAGGCTGAGATGTTAAACGACCCCGACCGACTTACGAACGGTTCTCGCAGCAGCAACACGAGTGGGGGCAGCGCTGGCGGCATGCCAATGTCTCGGGATCGCAAAAATTCGTTGCCCATGCAAATGCGCCCAGGCTCCACTACTGCACCCGCCAAGGCAGGGCCAGTTCCAAACCCTGGTATCGCGATGTATCGCTCTACAGGTCAACTGCTGAACAGAACGCAAAGCGCAGGTAACTTCCGACCCACGCGCGAGGTCGATATTGATAGTCCCAACTTTGGTGCTGGTCAGCCATTGCAGCAAGCTCAACAACAGCCGTCACGATCTAACTCAACGGCGGTCAACCCTGCACTGCAGCGGACTACGCGATTGCAGGACGCTTTAAACACAATTGCTGCTGTCGAGTCCACCTACGATGACATCGATGGTTCGGACTCCGAGTCCGATATTGAGGGTCGCGAGACGGATATTGGCGACCTCCACGATGCCGAGGCGGACGCTCTTGACGAAGTTGCTCGGGAATATCTCGTTGATGATGAGGACGATGACGACGACGACGATGAAGAAGCAGTGGTGGAAGCAGCCAAGGCTGCAAATGCAGTAGTCGATGAGTACGTTGAAGATGAGAGTGGAGACGAAGTGGGCGGAGACACACTGCCAGAAGTAGACGTGTTGGTGAACTTGGGCCACGTTATGATGGAGAAGGGTAGTGTGAGCGCGGCGGTGCAGGCTTTCACGCGTGCGGTGGAGATTCGACCAGATGACCCCGCCCTCCACTCGCTGCTTGGTCGTGCCTACTACGCCGACGAGAATCTAGATGCCGCTGTAGCATCTATTGCGAAATCTCTGGAGCTGGAGCCATCAGCCACGAACTCCACGCTGCTGGGGAAGATTCTGTTTGAGAAGGGTGACCACGAGAAGGCCATCGCGGCCTACCAGCGATCTCTAGCCATGCAGAAGTAAGGGCGATGAAGTGATGAGTAGGTAGGTAGATGTGTTGGATGTGCTCGCAACCGGGGGCAGGACCAAACGCAGTAACAGATTGAGACCGATAGATGATGCCGTAGAGCAGTTGTGAGTGCTTCTTTCTACATGTAGTCATCGCCGCGGAGTGTGAGTAAGAAACGCTATCCATGTTCATGACTACCTTACACCAAAGCAAAACTACAAGCAGGATAAAGCAGACAAGGGGCCTCCGCCACTCATCAAAGAGAAGGCAAACCACGCTCAAACTCCAACGTTTCGCAACTCGATTTCAGCAGCCAAGATCTCCGCCATGATCTGAGCTTCTATAGCATTCGCTTGGTACAGGACAACCTTCGCCTTAAGCTTGAGAATTTTTGAGCCGCTTCACCAGGGTTTGGGGGCTCTGGCATGCCAAACTTTCGGTGTCCAAAGCAGGCGTAGCCGGCGGTAGCGTCTCTGATGTCAATCTTGACGTCTCCAGCTCGGTGTTTGGGGCCCTTCCACCTTCGAGCATTGTTGTCGTCACTCTCGAGTGGTTCGGGTCACATTGCAACCGCACGGGTAACGGGGTTTGCGAACACTCCAGGAGATGTGGGGCCATGTAGCGCTTTGGCTTGCCGCAGACCACCTTGCCACAGTATTTGCACGCTGCTCTGGAGTTGGTGTTCGGGTGTCTTCGCGGCAACACCTCTTCAAAATGCGCCCACACAGCACCCTTGTGCAGCCCGCGGTACGGAGCAGAAATTCTCGTGTGTGTTGTCGCCATGGCAAAAGGTTTAGTGTTACTAGGCTCGACCCCGCTAGGCTACTTTCTTCTTAAACCTTTAAGGTTGGGACGGCCTAACCTGCTAACTACCGTTGGTCCATTGCAGTGAAGCCGTCTCGTGTCGGTGGCAAGTTGTCAAAGCGAAGGTAGACTGGCGTCGATCTCGCTTTCCGGGATCCCGAGGCTCTGCAGCGTCATCCGAGCGGCGAACCTCTCCGCGACGAATTGGGCCTCGGCAGCCCTCGCCTGGCACTCGGCGACCTTGGCCTTGAGTCGCAGCAGCTCGAGCTGCTGCAACTGAGTGGCACCATGAGCGTGGGGGACCAGCTCCAAGCCTTCGGCCGACTCGGAGGAGTCCGACACCATGTCTAGAGAAGCTTCGGACACGGAGCTACTAGCGGTGAGCGGCGTGACGATGGACAGACTCCGGTCGTCCTGCCACTGCTGCGTCGCGGACGGTGGGGCAGCCGAGCACTTCCGAAGGTGCGGGATCATGTAAGCCTTAGGCTGGCTGCGGACTCGTTCACCGCAGAAGTTGCACCTGGCCTTCGGGTGCGACTTGGAGTTCACGCGCGGCTCGATCTCCTTGAACCACTCCCACACGGGGTGTCTGGCCCCGCCCGGCATTGCCACTTGCTTGACTGCAGTGGTGGGTTTGAGGTCAATCGGAGAGTGCCATGGGCTTCAAGGTGGCAGGAGATCTAGGGTCATCAAGGACAGTTACGACGAGTGCTTCCAATGACATGGTGGCGGCGTGGCACCGGCAGACTAAGGGATGCTACGAGGCGTCTTCAGAGACAACGATGTCGCGCTCGGATACGCGCCTCGCGCCTGTACCTCAATTCGAGCAGCGGAAGTTTCGGCGGCGAAGTCCGCTTTGGCTTTGCATTCGTGCGCTTGAGACCGGTACTTGGCGACCTTCGCTCGGAATCTTAACAGCTAAAGCTGCTGCATCCGTAGTGCCTGCGCGTTGCGGACCTCGCAGCGGTGTGCTCCCGCTTTGTCTCAAGTGTCTCCGACCCAAACTCGTCTCCGAAGACTTTAGCAGAAAACCAAGCAGAACACTCGATTAGCAGAGTTCTCAACACTGCGCTGCGTAGTGGTCGCGTGGACAAGTAGCTAATGAGATGTAGCAAGATGATATGTGTGGTTTGTTGCAAATACTAGACCGAATTCAATTCCTGTTATTCACGTACTCTTTCATACGTAACGTGTCATACACGAGGAGGA
>BSXT01000682.1:0-43150 GCA_030267785.1 Phytophthora fragariaefolia | reverse complement strand
CGACGAGGGATACTCCTTCCGGAAACACTCGACACTCGCCGGTCTCAATACATTCATAGAAATGACAACCAGCTTGGAATCGTGGCTCCCAAGTCTGGCGTTTTTCCAATGCTGCCATGGCAGCTTTTCCCTTTTTCCAACTGATAATAGTAGGCCCACTGGCATTGGCCGCCGTATTATTTTTCCTGGCCTCTAGTCGCTTGAAAGGCACCTTCACGCTTTCTTGAAGCTGTTGTGCCATCTTCTGAGCTTGTTTGCGCGTCAAGAACATCGGATCAGGTGTTCGCAGATCCGAATTATTCAAGTACGTCATACGCGCTGCGTACATCATGGACTGAGTCTGTTGCTCTTCTTCTGTCGTGTTGTGCGCTTGAAGTTTTTCTCTGAACGAGCCTGAGCCACCAGCTTTCGACACAGCGAGCGTCAAAAGCGCTGTCAGCGGCGTGCGCTCGTCGGCCATCGCGTATGGTGGTTGCTACTAGTACGAAGTAGTAGTAGTACGGTAGTAGTATTTGCTAATGAAAACAAATTGCTATCCACCAGCCCAAGGCTCTACCTATTTTTGCGGTACTCCTTCACGTGCTCTTAGAATGATGTTCAATGTTTTTCTTAGCCTCTTATGTACTTTGCGATCAGTTCGCGAGTCTTCCTGCCTTTCCATACCTTCTGGATGTTAGCTGCTTGTTTGTTCATCTCCACTAGTCGCGATGCTTCCAACTCGGTTAGATGAAGCATCGCCCGACTTTGGAGACGGCAATCGCTGAAGCCTAAGGTGACCAAAACACCAACCTCTTCCACCAACAGCATCGAGTGAATGCCGTACGGGTCAATGTGCACACTAAGGAGATTCGACATCGCCACAGGGTCCCACACCTTCACGTAGCCATCATGACTGCTGGAGACGACAAGCGCAGTACTCTTCGTCCACTGGAGCCCATTAATTCTACCAACATGAGCTACAAAGCGTTTGTTTGATGACTTCCTCGTGTTCACATTGACGATGGAGATCCAAGTTTTCATGAATCCGGTCTCCGCTGCAGCCAGATAAAATCCCGACGTATCGAACGATGCCCAGTGGACAGGGAATTTGAAGTCGATGCGATGCTCAAATAATCCCGTGCTCTTAGGTGTGCTGTCGACATTCTGATACAACTTGATAAACGATTTGTTGCGAAATGCTAGTGCAAACAGCATCGAAGTGCTCGGACAAGCTGAGACGTGACAAACCACGTCACTTTCAAACGTCATGGCCTTCTTGCACATGAATGTTGGTGCGAGGTCATAAAGCACAACGCGATGCATCATATCTGTCACCAGCAGTGCTCTGCCGGAATTGAGAAACTCTGCAGCGTGAACTTCAGCAACTGCAGTAATAGGCTGGACATCCATCAGCTGAAACTTGAGAGAGCTGCCAAGTGAAGGCACCTTCGGTTTTGAAGGTAATCCCAGGTTGCCGGTGTTGCGTCGGCGATTTGTTGTTGCAACTAGGGCATCACCACTGGAAACTTCACCAGCGCGTTGTGGGGTATAAAAGTAGCCTTGGACAGCCCCACTCGCCTTCTCATGCTGAGCTGCAGTCGAAAACGCGACCACCGACTTTTCTTGGTGATCCCAAGCAATTACCCCCATTGTTGTTGGAAGCGCTGGAAACGCTTTTACTGGAGTCAGCGCATTGGCGTCATAGACAATGATTTTGCTGCTAGCGCATGTCATCAGCATATTCTTCTCGCACAAGTGCATTGGGGATGAGAGCAGCGTACCGAGTGGTTTACTACTGATCCGAGATAGTTTTAACGTCGCAAGTGAGACCCGACAAGTCGGAGTGCTTACGATGCCCTCTTCATTTTCACATGTACAGAAGTACTCTCCAGATACCCGTTTCGTGAGTTTGGTGATTTTGAGTGTGCACCGATTGATGCCGGACACAAACTCTTCTGCTTCGATAGCATGGCCATTGAAGAACCACTGAAACTTCTGTACAAATTTGGCATTGACACGAAGTTCCAGGTTGGCATTCTCGATCGCCACTACCATCGGAGGGGGTACGTCTATCAGAACCGGTGGGCGTTCCACGGATGGGTCGAGGCCCATGGCAATTTTCTTCGCGCGCAATCGCGCTTTCTTGGCGTTCTCTAGAGCGAGTTGTTCAAGACGTCGCTCCTCCTCACTTTTCTGCTGGCGTGCTAGTTGTTCCAGCTCTCTGCGTCGCTCGTCGTCTTTATCAGCGTCATCATCTTCTTGGGTCCACTTTGCTGTTGGTGTGAGGAGCTTCCGGATGCTAATGAGCTTATGCACGAGCGTATCGTCATCTTTGGCAAGATTTTGCATGACACGCACGCTCTCCATCACACCTTCAATGCTTTCTGTGAAGCCGAATCGAGAAACTACGTGGGCCAAAATGTCGATCGCGATCGGAAGGTATTTCTGCGGAGCAGTGCGAAGTTTGGATCAGGTGCTATAGCAACAGCAGCTTCCAGCACAACAGCTCAAACGTACGTAGCATATCAATCCAAGGTCACCCTGTGCTTCTCACCGAAGAAAAAAACTGTTAGTGATTCTACCTGATCGAGATGGATCGAAGCATCGTGTGGGCTCACCGAATGCTAGTGCCCGCTGCAGCTTCTGCTTGGTGTGCTGGTGAGTGAACGCATCCAGGATTCGGTCCGCCATCTCTGTAGTGTATCGTACGACCAGCGTGCGTTTTAGTCGCATCCAAGCGCGAGTAGTTGGCCAACGAGGCCTTACGATGCGCGCGTGCTTTTTCCAGCGGGGCAAAGCCTTCGCTTATACCTGACCGCGGCTTGGGCTGGCTGAAGTCTGGCGAGATGACCCCACAGCTCTGGCACTTGATGAGTCTCTGGGCAACGCCGCTGCCGTTGCCTGCCGCATGTCGAAATGACACGACATTGCGACTGCCGCATGAGATGCAGTAGCTGGCCACTTCCTGCAGCGCTGCACGAGGCTTCAAAGCCGCCGGCTGGAGCTTCGGAGCTCGCCGACGAGACCGCTGCATGGCGAGCCGTACGCGAGGAATCTTTAGACGACGCTTGGTCACCGCTCGGCCTTCCGTCTCGAGGTCATGCTGCTCTGTCCTTGTGATGCAGACCGAGGCGTCGGGAAGTCGGACGTAGCGTTAGGTCCCTCCCACGCCAGAGAAGAGGTGCCGCCACTCTTCCCATCACGCCGACCGTCCCATCCGGCGCGAACCACCTTGAAGCGCATCTTCATTTCGCAACCGCAGTCCACCGGAGCATGTTGCAGCGTGTCCTCGCCAGCTCACTCCAGCCCGCCGCCAAGAGATTCATGTCGTCGCGAGTGCCTCCGTTCCACCTGGCGGTGCCGGTGCACGACCTGGAGCAAGGTGCGAGAGGGGGGGGAGAAGGGGGCGGAAGGATCGATCGCTGAGCTCACCTTGTGTCTGCTGCAGCCAAGGACTTCTACGGCGACAAGCTGGGCTTCATCGAGGGGCGCTCGTCCAAGCAATGGCAGGTCGGTGCAGTTGTTTTGTCCTAGCTACCACCCGAGCTGACTTGTGCGCACCGCCGGAACGCTCGTGCAGGACTACAACATGTTCGGCCACCAGCTCGTGGTGCACCAGGTGACCAAGGAATACCGCGGCGTGGACTTCTTCAACCCCGTCGGTGAGTGCTCGCTGAGCTGTCGCTCGCTTTCGCAGTGGGGCTCGGCTAAGGGGGTTCTTTGCTCGAGCAGATGCCGACGACGTGCCGGTCCCGCACTTCGGTGTGGCGCTGACCGTCGACGAGTTCCACGCGCTCTCCAAGCGTGTGCAGGAACTCGACATCAAGTTCATCGTGAAGCCACACCTGCGCTTTGCTGGCCGCAAGGGAGAGCAGTGGACCATGTTCTTCAAGGACCCCAGCGGCAACAACCTCGAGTTCAAGGCGATGACCAACCCGGAGAATCTGTTCGCCAAGTACGTCGAGGAGTGATTGCCATGCTGATCGCACACATCGAGCCTTGCTCTTAGCGTTGAGAAAGGAAATACAATACGGGGTCTATGTGGAATTGAAGGCTTATCTGGGTTTCTAGTTGTCACCACCATCGATGTCGTCAGGCTCGAAATCGCCGAACTCGTCTC
Organism: Phytophthora fragariaefolia; assembly: GCA_030267785.1. Lineage (NCBI taxonomy): Eukaryota > Oomycota > Peronosporomycetes > Peronosporales > Peronosporaceae > Phytophthora > Phytophthora fragariaefolia. Next base: position 39,051 of record BSXT01000682.1, on the reverse strand, counting down.
CGTCGTCGCCGTTTTCATCGCTTCCCTCCGCTTCTGCTGCAGCGGCCTCAGCTTCAGCAAGCATTTCCTTGTGCATTTCGATACCTGTTTCGTACATGCCGAGGTACATCTCGTCGGACACGTCCTCCTTCGTAGCAGCAGGTTCGGGTAGCTCGTTCAACTCCTTCTCGATCCACTGGTAGGCACCAACAGTATCTACCCACACCCCGATATTCTGCGAGATGTACACGAACGCTTCTTCAATCGACCCTCGCTTCGGGTTCTTGATCTCCTCGATGTACTCCATCACCTGAAAGAACGTCTCGTGATACGCGATCGCGACAGCCATGAACGGGTTCAGGGCAAACGCCTTCCGGAATGCAGCTTGCACAACCTCTTCCGACGACCCCTCTTCTTCCAGCACCTCCCACGATACGTACTCGATGATCACCTGGCAGTACGCCAGCACCGCCGAGTCGTTATCCTTGTGCTCTTCAATCAACGTTCGAGCCTCAGCACCACGACCCTCATCCACCAGCGCGCACGCCAGTCCCTCGCGCGAGTGGAACGAGTCCGTCTTGTCCAAGCTCATGCACAGCTCGTAGTTTTTGATGCCGCGGTCAGGCATGCCGGCCTCGCAACACGCAGCCGCCAGTTGCTTCACCAGACTGCAGAGTAGACGCACGCGACGCCGTGAGAACCCAAAGCACCCCAATCATTTCCCCTCGGCTGTACATACCTAATGTACTCCTTGGTGTCCTTGTGCTCGGCCATCTTGCCCTGCTTCTCCACCTGCGCGTACAGGTCGAAGGTCTCCACGGGCTTGGGGAACTCGTTGCCGCACTCGTCCAGCTCGCCCGCCGCGATCCTGGCCAGCAGCGCCGCCGGCCGCGCCGCGCCCTTGAGCTTCCACTCGGACGGCGGCTTGGGGCCCTTGCGCGCCGGCGGCTTGGGCGGCGGCGGGTTCTTGGGGAACGCGCGCAGCTCCTGCAGCTTGCGGTCCACGGCGCGCTGCAGCTGCACCACGCGCATGCGCCGGCGGTTCTGCTGCTTCTTGTCCTTGCTGGACTGGATGCTGTCCATGCAGTTTTGCGCGAAGGCCTGCGCCTTGCCGCTGTTGGACGTGCGCGAGCCCTTCCGCTTCTTCTGCTTGCCGGCCATGGCCACCTCGAGCTGTTGACGCACTGCGACTGACTGACTGGCGCTGATCCGCGTGTAGCCATATCGGTTTCAACAGGGCTCAATTTAGTGCCTCGTGCAAAGCTGATATAGGTATATCCATATCCGGTTTTACAGGACTAAATCTAGGGATCAGAGAAGACGAAATATAGGGAAATGCCTGTGTGGCGCAGACGGACAGTGGACGAGCGGACCGAAGATGCTGGCGACCTCGCGGAGACTGGCGGCGCGCTGCAGCGCCAAGCCGCTGATGGCTTGCGCGCGCTCGTTCGCGGCCAAGGGAAAGGGCGGCGCGGCCGTGGTGGAGGAAGTTGTGGACCTGGCCAAGGTGGTCCCCACCAACATCCTCAAGGACGGCGCGCACCCGGAGCTCAAGGACAAGTCCGAGTACCCGGACTGGCTGTTCACACTGCTGGACCCCAAGCCCACGCTGGGCGAGCTCGAGCGCATGGGCTTTGACAACCTGGAGATGGAGGAGCAGCACCGCTACCTCATGCTGCTCAACCGCCGCGCCGTCAAGGCCAACAACGCGGACAAGGCCAAGAAGTAAGCTGGCACAGAGCACAATAGAGACACGGCGGCGATGTGGTGTAGGAAGCGGCGCAGGCAGAGGCATGAAAACTTCAATGGAGACGTCTGTGTGTCGGATATTGCAACTAGGTGTTCGTGTTTCAGGCGGTAGGGACATCACAGAGCTGCGCTGCGGGTTTGCCCGACGATACGTTGCGTGTTGCACGTCCATTCTTCTTAGCTGGTGGTGTTGCAGCGACTTATCCTGGAGCAGGTGTGCACGACGCTGTCACTACTAATGTCTGGCATGAGACTGTTGTCATTGTGTAACACGACACCGCTGAGCTGCAACTGTCCTAAGACGTGACCGGGAAGCCCCCAGGCACGAGCTGCAGGCGGGACAATAATGAAAACATGTTAGCTAGGCTGTTGACTGCAAGCATATTTGCACAGAGCAAAACATTGCAGCATCCGCAGCATACCAGACAGACGTTGTTGCCGTTCAGCAGAACCTGGTCCAGCTTCACCTCGCGCTTTCCCTCGGGGGTAATCTCGCTGTAGGCGCAGCAAAGCAAGTCGCGGTTGAATTAGTCTCACCAGGAAACAGTCGAGCGCAGCTCTCCATCTGCCAGGCCAGCACTTACTACTCCGTGACGTCGTCGAGCACCATGTCTAGGAGCAGAACACCAGAGAAACATTGCTCAGCCCTTCTGCGGCAACCAAGGCAGCATCACCCATTGAAACTCAGGCCGAGCACCCCCCGCCACGTACTAACGTAGTCGTCGAACCCGCGCAGCGTGCCGATGAACTCCTTGTCGCCCTTCATGACGATCCAGAGCTTGGAGCCGATGCACTTGTCAATGAGCTCTGTATCGCGCCATCCACAGCAACACGCGGGTCGCCACGCAGCATACGCAGTCAGCACCTCCTCCCACACGCACATCAAGCGGCAATGCGGCTGTAGACGCCGCCTGGACACCCACCGAGCGGCAGGATGCGGCCTTGGGACATGGTCGTCTGCGCTGCCGACCACTTACTTGCGGTTTGTATCGGCGCTCGAGCAGCGAGGTGTATGGTGTGGCACACCCGAATCTGCCGCCATCAAACCGGGCCGGACGGTCACTGCAGTACCGGAAGACAAGCGACGCGACCATGGAGCAGGACCCGGAGGAGCAGGAGCACTACAAGTCGGTGCTGCTGTCGTTCCGCGAGTACGAGGCGTACATGATGCGCGAGATCTACCGGCGCAAGAAGCACATGCAGTCGATGCCCATCGAGATGCAGCGCCGCCTGCCGCAGTCCTCCACCATCCGCAACCTGCACCACTTCGTGAACGCGGCGCACCACAACCAGACCTTCTTCGAGCGCGTGGTGCAGGCGCAGCTGGAGAACGGGCCGCCGGTCGAGCTGCCCGAGGTCACGCCCAAGTCGGTGCTGCAGAGCCCCCCGCGTCACTTCTCCAAGCTCAAGAGCACGCTGCACCAGTTCGTGCGCGACTGGTCTGACGAGGTCCGTCGCTGTGTAGGCGCTGTGCCGGCGAGCTTCGAGTTGCAGAGATCTTACTGGTGGCACTGCTTGTATGCTGCGATGTGTATTGTATTTGCTGCAGGGCAAGAAGGAGCGCGACATGTGCTACACCCCCATTATCAAGGAGCTGCGTCGCGTTCTGCCGGTGAATGCAGACAACCCGTGCGTGGCCATTGCTGTGAAGTTACGTGTGCAGCAATTACACGTTGGTAAGCAATATAATGATGTGGGACAGGACTGATCGCCCTCGAGTGCTGCTGCCCGGAGCGGGATTGGGACGACTAGCACTGGAGATTGCTGCCAAGGGCTACGCCGTCCAGGGCAACGAGTTCTCGTACCAGATGCTGTTTGCGAGCAACTTTATTCTCAACTGGTAAGGGGATTGTCGAGTCATGTTGAAGATATTTGTCCCGTTTGACGCTTGCCATGCTAACAAAGTCGCTTTATTACGGTGTTTGTCTGACCTAGGGCAACCCAACCGCTCGAGATTGAGATCCACCCGTGGATTCACAATCCGTCGAATGCCTTGACGATCACTGACCTGCTGCGTCCCGTGGCAATTCCGGATGTTGCTCCGGCGGAGCTTCTGGGACTCACTAACGGCACAGCCGTCATCCCGCCAGACTTCTCCATGTGTGCAGGCGAGTTCTTGGAGGCGTACGCGAATGACAAAGGTGGGCTACGGTTCTTTCCAGTGCTAATTGCAGTAAGCAGTTTATACTCATGTGTGCCGGTTCGTTGTGTGCAGAATGCTGGGACTGCATTGTGACGTGCTTCTTCATCGACGCGGCCCCGAATGTGATCGAGTACATTGCCGCCTTCGAGCGTCTGCTAAAGCCTGGCGGCTACTGGATCAACCTGGGTCCCCTGCTCTACCACTGGCAGGACGGTGGCGGTGACAACGACGAGCGCTACGAGCAGTCGGTGGAGCTCTCGTACGAGGAGATCAAGCACATCATGGGCACGTACAACTTCCGCATCCAGAAGGAGTCGCAGCGCGAGTGTCTGTACACGAACAACGTCAAGAGTATGATGAAGACGGTGTTCAACTGCGCCTTCTTCACCGCCGTCAAGGAGGCCGGCCGTGTCTAGAGAGAGAGAGAGAGAGAGAGAGAGGAAAGAGGTCGTAGAAGGCGAGCTCAAGTCGTGTCTGATATTGGCGGCCGCCGCTCCGCGTCGTTGAGGCGGTTAATCCTGTCTCGTCTTTCTAAATACCAGTCTGCGTGTCCATCTGCCTGCCCCCGTCGCAGTCCTCGTGCTCACTCGAGGTCGTCATCGTCGTAGTCATCCGCCAGCGGCTTGATGGCGGCCGCGTGCACCGGCGCCTCGTCGCCCATACGCTCCATCTCGGGGTTGCCCTCCACGTCCATCTCGCTCTCCATCTGGCGCTTGAGGCGGGCGTGCAGCTGCTTGGACGCGGCGGGCGTCGGCGGCTTCCTCCCCTTCGGCGGCGTCTCCATCTTCGCTACGGATTGGCTGTCTGTGGTGTGGCGCACATCACACACTTCCTCATTTAGTAGGTGGTGTGGCGCACACCACATACTTCCTCATAGTAATTCCCCCATTTCTGGATCCTTTTTTCCGCTTGAAGGCTCCGAGACCCGCGATGGACCGACTGCAGCGTCTCTTTGGCAACCTGCCGGGCCTCCCAGGCCAGGGCGGCCCCGGCGCCGACGGCCCGCTGGTGGACACGGCCGAGAAGGTGCACATCTCGTCGCTGGCGCTGCTCAAGATGCTTAAGCACGGTGCGGAGCGCAGATCTCTCGGCGGCATTTTTTTTTTTTTTTATTGCGTCGCTAATGTGTTATTGTTTATTGTTATTATTGTTATTGTTATTGCTGTCGTTCTGCGCTGCCAGGCCGCGCCGGCGTGCCGATGGAGGTCATGGGCCTCATGCTCGGCGAGTTCGTGGACGACTACACGGTCAACTGCATCGACGTGTTCGCCATGCCGCAGAGCGGAACGGGCGTGAGCGTCGAGGCCGTGGACCCCGTCTTCCAGATGAAGATGCTGGAGATGCTCAAGCAGACTGGCCGAGCCGAGATGGTCGTAGGGTGGTACCACTCGCACCCGGGCTTCGGCTGCTGGCTCTCGGGCGTGGACATCAACACGCAGCAGAGCTTCGAGGCGCTGAACCCGCGCGCCGTGGCCGTGGTCGTGGACCCTATTCAAAGTGTCAAGGGCAAGGTCGTGATCGACGCCTTCCGCCTCATCAACCCGCAGCTCATGATGATGGGCCAGGAGCCGCGGCAAACCACCTCCAACATCGGCCATTTGAACAAGCCGTCGATCCAGGCGCTGATTCACGGACTCAACCGCCATTACTACTCGATCGCGATCGACTACCGCAAGAATGAGCTGGAGGAGCAGATGCTCATGAACCTACACAAGAAGACGTGGAGCGATGGCCTCGTGCTGACCAAGTTTGAGGACCACTCCAAGGAGAACGAGACCACCGTAAAGGTATGCAGCAGAAACAGTTACTTTGCTGCTTCTTGGCGAGTATTGTGTAAGCTGACTATGGAATCGTTTTTTGTGGAACGCAGAGCATGTTGGCTCTTACGGAGCAGTACAACAAGCGGGTTCAGGAAGAGGAGGAGAAGACACCTGAGGAGCTCGAAGTCCTCAACGTCGGCAAGCTGGACCCCAAGAAGCACCTGGAGAACGACGTGTACGACCTTATGGCCCTCAACACAGTGCAGTGTCTGGGCGCTATGCTTGACACTATCGTGTTTTAGATACACTGGCTTCAGACGGAAAGAACGAAGGTAGTGTGACTAACCAGACGATGGCACAAGAAATGAATGGTGCCTGCTCTGTTCTACTCTCTTCTTCTCATGTTTGTCTGAATGTGCATTGGATTTACACTGCTGATCACACTAAGATCTTTTCTACAAACAAAAAAGCATGCAGCCTAGCATCTACTACTGGAAGTCGATCAGCATATGCGGGAGCCAATTAAAGGAAAGCTACCGCAGCTCATCGACCTTGACCGGACGGTTCTCCGCTAGCGACTTGTTCGCAGCAAGGGCCAACAGCAGGGCCTCGCGACCGTCATTACCGCCCACAGGAACCGAAGCACCTTCCGTCGTGCACACACGGATAAACGCCTCCATCTCAGCCACGTAAGCGTCCATGTAGCGCTCCAAGAAGAAGTGCAGTGGCAAGTCGCGACGCACACTCTCGTTCGTCGAGATCACAACTTGGTTCGAGTGCTTGTTGTCACACGCCACCGAGCCCTTCGATCCAAGTGCTTCGACGCGCTGGTCGTAGCCGTACGCTGCCTCGCGGCTGTTCTCAATGTAGCAGATCACGCCGTTGCGGAACTTGAGCAGAATCACAGCCGTATCAATATCACCCGCAGCAGCGATGTCCGGGTTGACGCTCTGCGCCATGGCGTAGACCTCGTCCACCTCGTCGCCAACGAGGAATCGAGCCATGTCGAAGTCGTGGATGGTCATGTCGCGGAAGAGTCCGCCCGACACCTTGACGTACTCAATCGGCGGGGCACCGGGGTCACGGCTGGTGATGCGCAGCATGTTGACCTTGCCGATCTCGTCGCGGTCAATGGCCTGCTTGATGCGGGCGAAGTTAGCGTCGAATCGGCGGTTGAACCCGATCATGAGCTTCACGCCAGCGTCGTCCGCCTGTACGGATAACACCACATCCCGATGAGCACGCCACGTCATCCCGCAGTCCACGCCACGCGCAGCAAGTCGCAGCTACCCACCGCCTTGATGGCCTTGTTGACCACGTCGACGCTGAAGTCCACGGGCTTCTCGCAGAAGATCTGCTTCTTGTGCTGGGCCGCCTCGATAATCTGCTCGGCGTGCATGGCGGTCGGGGAGCAGATGACGACGGCGTCGATCTCCGGGTCGCAGAAGATGTCGGACGCGTCCTTGGACCAGCGCGGGATGCCGAAGTGCGCGGCCACGGTCTCGGCCACGTCGTCCACGGGGTCGGCGATCTACGCAGAGCAGCCACGTCACGTGAGCCACGCTCGGAGCCACGTCAGACGCGGGTGGGACGTACCATGGCGACGGTGGCGCCTGCGCGCTGCAGACTCTGCGCGTGCACTTTCCCGATGCGGCCGCCGCCCACGAGACCGACGCGCAGTGGATTGGTCAGGTGCGAGTTGAGCATGGCGAAGGGGTGGGGAGACAGCGGAGAATCGCGGAGTGCCGCGACGCCGGACAAGCGCAACAGGACGCTCCAGTCACGCGCGCCATACTCAATCGAGGATATTTGAGCCGTTACGGACGGTGGCCCGCCTCTGCACTTGCACTTGTGCGTGCAAATGTCCTCAGCGTCGCGTCGTCGGCCCTGCCTCAACGTCTCAGACGGACGCGTCTGTCTATTAATAGCGCCGGGCTATTTATAGCGCTGGCGGCCGGGGCCGTGCAATCACCTGCGCTTGATGCCGCCATGCAGCGAGGCCCCGACGCTCTGCCGGCCATCGGCGCGCCGCGCGGCGTGAGCCCCAACGTGGCCAAGCGCGCGGCCTGGTCCACGCCGCGGGGCAGACTCGAGACGAAGGCGGAGCCGCTCGCAGATGCGCCGAGACACGAGCCAACTTCAATGCTGGCGGCAGCGGCGGCGGCGGCCGTGGCGCCGCTGCAAGACGCGCTCGAGATGCTCGGCGCGGTGCTGGCGGAGACCGACGACCAGAGCGATAGGGCGCGCCGACGACAGGCCGCGCTCGAGGAGACCAAGCGCCTGCACGCCGCGGAGGAGCTCGAGCTGGAGCGCACGCGGCTCGCGGCTGAGGAGCAGCTGCAGATGACACTCGAGCTGCTGCAGGCCGAGCTGGCTCGGGAGCGGCGACTGCGAGAGGGCTGCAGGCCGACGCCCGCGGCGGCTGCACCTCCAGCCGACAGGAAGAGTCCCAGCAAGCGCCTGGCAGCGAGGATGGCGCCGCGTCTGCGGAACTCGCCGTTCAAGTCTCGCGCCAAGGACCCCACGTCGCCGCTGCTTGAGGAGCGAGACGCTGCTGATGCAGGCGCTCGGCCGTATCTCTTTGATCGAGACGCTACTCTGGACAGCCTGCACACGTCGGTTCGAGAGGTTAAACTTCACGAGTTACGGGAAGACTGCGCTCGATGGCAGCGCGACTACGAGACAATGCGCGAACAAGTCATTGAAGAAAAGGCGCGCCAAGTAGCGTTGTTTCAGAGGCTGGAGGTGTTGCGGCGGTCACATGCAACGCAGCTTAGGGACGCAGAAGCTGCGCTTAGAGCGTCCCAAGCAGATGTGGAGCGACTCCAAACTCGGCTGGCTCAAGCGCGAGTCAGCGCTGCACACGAAGCACGACGCACGGCTTCACTGGTACAAAGTTCACGGTCCGAGCGGCAGCGACTTGTGTGTGCACTGGCTGAAACACGGCACAAATTCCGGGAGTGGAAAGAGGGTGAGGCTGCTACACTACGTGCAACCCGCGAGCAGGCCGTCCATGCATTGCGGACGGAGTATGAGCTCAAACTAGCTCGACATCAGGAGGAGAAGCAAAAACTGCGCGACAAAGTAAAGGATTTAGAAGTATCGCTGCGTCTGTTGCAGCGAGATCGCCAGTTGTCGCCTGGTGAACTTAGTGAACGGAAGGGAACGCTGTTGCACCACAACTCGAGTGGTGCTGGCTTTGGCGATGTTGGTGCCGCGGACTTCATCGAGGCTCAGGGCCGCATACACGAGCTGGAGGCATTGCTTCAGCTCAGTAGAGAACGGCAAGAGCGGCAGGATGCACTTTTGTGCGTGTCAGAGGCAGCACTCGCACGACTGAGCCAAGAGCGCGAGTTGGATGCGCTTGAGAATCTCTCGTTGCCATCACCTGCTGTGGCACTGGTTTTATCAAATCTTACTGGTGACCTACAGGTTGAAGATAGCGAGAAGCCTGACACTGCAGACTCACCAACACCTGTGCAAACTGCCGAGCCATCCATAAAAGCCCCGGAAGTGGTTCCTATGAGGGAGTTGCGATCAACGGAACGTGAGGGGTCTGCAGCAACGATAAATATCCCTCCGTCTACTCCAACTTGGAATCCTCCACGACGTCAAAGTATCAGCGGTGGCGGCAGTACAGATCTGGAGAAGGAGATTTTGCGTCGAAAGAGCATTGCATTGAGCGCGGAGGTAAACCGCTACCAAAAAATTGTTGTACAGTCGATGGAAGAGGTTCGAGCTCTGAAGGAGTCACGGCGGCGCAGTCGTACTGGAAGCATAAGCAGCTCTGCTATGGTGTTGAGCCCACGAGAAGCATACTTGCTGGAAGAGCTTGCCGTGGCCCAGCGCGAGATTGATGCCATGAAGGCAAAACTGAAAAGGAAGCGAAGGAAGGACAAGGCGAAGACCAAAGTCGGAGAAGCCAATCCTGTCCAGACCGAAACAGGCGATGCCGATCCACATACGACTAGCAGCAGCGAGAGCGATAACAGTAACGATAGCAGCAATAGCAGCGATAGTGACGACGACAGTGTCAAAGGCGGACCTACGGTAAAGCGCACCGCGCCGCTTGTGTCTTCAAAAAGCCAACCGCGAATGTCTTTGATCCAGGAAAATGGTCACGAAGAAGAGCGTGAGGAAAAAGAGCCATTAGAGGCTGAAGCTGCTGTGAAGGTGATTCAGACGTATTCGAAAGGATTTCTTGCCAGACGCGAGTTTATTCGGAAGAAACTGGCAATAGGAAAGATCAAGGCTCGGTACCGTGGTTATCTGGTCCGGAAGAACTACGAAGCCGTTGGTGGGGGGTTGCCTCCAGCAGAGCATAAGCTGCTGTCCTCTGGGCTTGCACCACAAGAGACTCCAGACGTTTTAATCGTAACAGAGGCCATGCAGTACAAGATGCAGATAGTTGAGCCACATCACGAGGCATCATACATTTGCGAAGGAAGTAACAGCCCAGACCTAGTGGACGTAGTGTTGCGCGTATCGAAAGACCCGCCCGTTGTTCAGCTTCAAGTGGCGTCTACAGATGAACCGATCGCCGTTCCATGTGTGACTTATTTCCACTTGTTCGAGGCCATCGCTTTACTTCCGTACGAAGACGAAGAAACAATCCTGGAGACTTCGAGCGAGAAAGAGATTGCACGCATCTTCGCTTCAAGACTGGTTGTGCAACGCAAAGGGCCGGACGATGATTATCACTTCTTCATTGCACGCCCTGTATCAATGCATGGTGGAGATGCAAGAAGGGAGGACCCTACACTGAATCTGGAAGCACGAACACCACTAACGGAGCTCCCCGTTCAGCCGATGGAGACTCGGGCAATCTCAGCATCAAGTGACGTTGCAGACGCTTCTCTAGATGGAATAGTACCACCAGGCCAAGAAATTGACTTGGACTTGTTGATCCGGGAGGCGCGAACAGATCCACTGAACGAAGAGACCACACAGCCACGTTCATCAAAAGGGAGTGAACCTGTGACGGAGGACCCTGCAACGAGGATCCGACGGCTAGTAAAACGACTATCGAGCAGCTCATTTGATTCTATTGATCAGTGACAAGAAGTATTACTAGTATAACGATATAATCCCAACGAACAAGAGAACCAAATCCGCCAACGTTCAATGTCGTCCCCTCGAAGGAGGGTGTTCGCGTCTAAATTCAAGCTCGCACCTCGTCCACCTTGACCGGACGGTTCTCCGCTAGCGACTTGTTCGCAGCAAGAGCCAACAGCAGAGCCTCGCGACCATCATTACCGCCCACAGGAACCGAAGTACCTTCCGTCGTGCACACACGGACAAACGCCTCCATCTCAGCCACGTAAGCGTCCATGTAGCGCTCCAGGAAGAAGTGCAGCGGAAGGTCCCGGCGAACGCTTTCACTCGTTGACACCACTACCTGGTTAGCGTGATTGTTGCCGCACGCCACTGAGCCCTTCGACCCCAACACCTCCACGCGCTGGTCGTAGCCGTACGCTGCCTCGCGGCTGTTCTCAATGTAGCAGATCACGCCGTTGCGGAACTTGAGCAGAATCACAGCCGTATCAATGTCACCCGCAGCAGCGATGTCCGGGTTGACGCTCTCCGCCATGACGTAGACCTCGTCCACCTCGTCGCCGACGAGGAATCGAGCCATATCGAAGTCGTGGATGGTCATATCGCAAAATAGTCCTCCAGAGCTCTTGATGTAGCTCACAGGCGGTGGACCAGGGTCGCGGCTGGTAATGCGAACCATGTTGACCTTGCCGATCTCGTCGCGGTCAATAACGTCCTTGACGCGCACGAAGTTGGCATCAAAGCGGCGGTTGAACCCGATCATGAGCTTTACGCCAGCATCCTCGGCCTGCACGCCAAAGCAAGATCCATAAGTCAGCACATCACCACAATGCACACAGCACGAAAGCACAGGAACGCACCGCCTCGATGGCCTTGTTGACGACCTCAAGACTGAGATCCACTGGCTTCTCACAAAAGATGTGCTTGTTGTTCCTGGCAGCCTCGACAATCTGCTCGGCGTGCTTCTCCGTGGGCGAGCAGATGAGCACGGCGTCGATCTCCGGGTGGCTCAGCACTTCGGACGCGTCGTTGGTCCAGTTGGGGATGCCGTAGGCCTTGGCGATCTTCTCGGCGCGGTCCGGCTCAGACGCCTGCACAGCAGCAGAAACAGCACCAACATCGCATGAGTCTCCTGCAGCAGGAATCGTTGCAATTGCAGCTGCATCGACGCACGCGAGCCGGCGTCTGGATGCAGTGCACCACTGCGCTGGTGCGCTGCACGCCCTGGGCGTGCACTTTTCCGATGCGGCCGGCGCCCACGATGCCCACGCGCAAGGGGCGATCAGCGGTGACGGTGGCCATTGAGCGGGCGGAGGAGAGGCGCAGAGCGAGCTGGCGGGTCTGGCGGAGCATCTCGGACTTGCGCGCGAGGCAGAGGATTGAAGTGTGGATGCAGTCCCGCGGGCGGCGAGCAGCGACGAGGTGTCGGCGGTGCGGGGAATTGATGCGCGAGTTGATGTGTGATTGCAGTACAGTATTGCGAGCCGCGATCAGGATTTAACACAATGCTTTTCAATATTATGTGCTTCTTGAGATGACGTGACTCTTCAGGTTGAAGGTGCCCGTGCCAAGCAAATTGCTTAGCATGCTTGATGCAGCGACTCGCTGCCAGCGAGGTCCATAGTATACTGTATACATACTGGCATTATGTATGCGTAGCTCAATATAGGCTACAAACTTACTAAGTACTTACTCAGGCGAGTTCCCATATGTCTTTCACGGCGATTTATGTGGGAGGTTAACCCTCTACGCCAACACCGATGCCGATGCTATTTAATAATAGCTGCGTTACCTCTTCAAAAAATAGTACTTCAGTATACCGGTACCTTACTAATCATTTGTTGATTGCAATGTTTCTAACGTTAGTATAAAACGAGGAACTGAGAATGTCAGGCAGGGCTGGGAAACATGGGATCGGATTGGTGGTGTCGTTGACATGTAAGTTAGTTTCGATAACTTGTCTAGCTGTTACTCGGCTAGAGTTAACCAGTAACACGGCCAATGGCACGATTCCCCCATGTAAGTTAGTATATTCCACCAACATAATATGATATTATCAGCCCGAGAAAAACGTTCTCATGAGAGTTGAATTGGGGGTAGCTAAAGGAAAACTGTTTTGGAGTCGACTTTGTCTCGAGGTTAGCGCAAACTTCGAGCCATCAACTGAACCATGGTTGATAAATGCATCAGTGACTGAAAAATCCAAACGAGAGACACTGGGCGATAAATCCACCCCGTTGTCACCGGCAGTATTCTTGTGGTGTACTAGCGCCCACTCATATAGCAAGTCATGCCCAATGACACAATTCTATTGGTAGTGTATGGTTATTATGTTGCTCATCATTCAGCAAACGATTGTGGCATTTTGCGTCACCCTGTGTACTATTCGAGAACAATACTTCTACTTCTTCACGACTCTGGTTTTCCCAGAGATTCTACCAGTGTCAACCCCCTGAGCAATTTGATTCTGGGATCCCGATGCGACGACTGGGTTTAGGACGTTTTGGCCATGCTCGAGTGTGAGATGGGTCGCACAGGTTCGCTCGACGTGGTTGGCTATTACACGAAGTCTTACACCCAACGCCGCATTTGAAGTAAAGTGTTGCAACCGGCATGGGTACCGCGTACATGTAATGACGCAATTTGATATGCTTTGAATTGGTTTTTGGCTTTACGAAGGTGGCGGCAGCTATCAATCGCTTGCGAACTGCAACGATGACGCAGTTAAGTATTACCACCGGACTTGGTGGAGGAGGGGGCTGAGCTTGTGTGTAAGCATTCTGTCTTCACACTTAACGTGCGGCGGTCTGAAGAGCAGTAAGCAGAATGTCGTTTTCGACAAAACCATCCAAGTTCCTCAAACTAGCTTTTTTAAAAGCAGATTAAAATCTGACTATACACCAAGTGTACCTATGCTGCCGTCGTTGCCTTTACTGTGCTATTGTTCATATACTGTACTCACTGTTATTACTACGCCTGACATAACGTTAGATCCCCGCGACGCCGTGTGTGCCTATTGCGGGTTGCTGAGGCAATCAGACCCAGTTATCCTGTAGTGTACATGTATAACATATATTCCAAACAAACCAAATATGACTAAAAATATTACACAATTCTATCCATAATTTAATTAAATTGATTAGCAACCAGGGTCACGCTTGATGAAATAATTATGGTAATAATAAGTGAATCGCAAATGAAACGAATAATTGCAAATGTCTGGCTCGTAAATGGAGTGTAGCACACTATATCCCACCTTCGCGCAACACGAGGTCACTTCGAGCCGAAGCACTGGCAGAGAGAGACGCGCGCCAAATCAGAGCCGAAAGCGCGCGCAATAATTTATCGGATCCCTTGTCGCCCTGCACGCCCATACAGCAAGGATGACCTCGGCGTTGCAGGCGCTGGAGAACGCGAGCCGGCGAGAGCTGCAGGCCATGGCCAAGGAGCTGCAGCTGTGCCGCGGCAACGCCAAGTCGGACGTGATCGTGGGCCAGGCCAGGCAGTTCCTGGACGACCATCCCAAGGAAGGCGAGCAGCTCGTGCTGAGCGCGCTGGGTGGTAGCAGCAGCTCCACGCCGACGGCGTCACCCGTGGCCAAGAAGGTGACGCCGAAGAAAGAGACGCCTAAGAAGGAGACGCCTAAGAAGGAGACTCCCAAGAAGGAGACGCCTAAGAAGGAGACTCCCAACAAGGTGACGCCCAAGAAGGAGACACCCAAGAAGGTGACACCCAAGAAGAAGCAGGAGAAGGCGGCGGTGGTTGCCAGTATCACGGTGGATACGTCCGCCAAGGAAACCAAAAGCGCCGAGCGCGAGCCTGAGGATGAGCCCGCCACCACTGTCAACAGTGTGGAGGTCGTGGAAACGGAGCCTGCTACGGAGGCAAAGAAGACGCCCACAAAAAAGTCTTCAGACGAAGAGGCAACCAAGATGGTGACGCCCAAGGACAAGAAGAAAGCGAAGCAGTCGCCTTCGCCTGGGGCCGCCGCCAAGTCGACGCCTACACCGGCTTCTCCTGCCAAAAGTCCTAAGGGTACTGCGAAGACCCCGCCATCGTCTAAAAAGGCGGCTACCGTTGCCTCGCCTGCAAAGAGCCCCAAGACTAGTGCAAAGGTCTCGTCATCGACGAAAAAGGTGACTGCTGCCTCGCCTGCCAAGACCCCTAAGACTACTGCCAAGGCCTCACCGTCGACTAAAAAATTTCCTACCAGCAAAGTGACTAGCCAGAAGGAGTCTGGCGCCGCGAAGAAGGGTGGCTCACCGGTTATCAAGAAGACTACACCTGTTAGCAAGAAGGCGGAAGCCAAAGCGCGCAGGGCTGTGGAAGCACTCGTCAAGTCGACACCCGACCTGACTTTCGTGGGTGAAACGCGTGTGCGCTGCTCCACGACAGGCCACGAGATGAAGGCGGACGTCGACGATATCAAGGCTTACATCAACGGCAAGCGCTACCAGAAGGCCCGCAACCTGAAACTTTCGTTTGCCAAGTTCGCGCCCATGTTCGTGGACCACCCCGACGAGTCAAAGATGAGCATGCTGTGGTGCAACGTGACCGAGTCGGCCATCGCCCGCGACATGCAGCGTGTGAAGGACCACATTGCAGCCCCCAAGTACCAAAAGCAGTTCCCTATCTGGCAGGAGGAGCAGGCCGCCAAGAAGAAGGCGGAGGAGGAGGAGGCGCAGCGCCGGGCAGCTCGCATCGCGGCGGCCAAGAAGCGGCGGCTCGAGGCTGCCAACGAAGACGGCGCCGACGCAGCCGAGAGCGAGCGGCCGAGCAAGCGGAAGCGCACGGCCGCCGCCGTAAGTAAGTAGACCCCGCCAGCGGCGTGTAGTTAAAACCCCTTTTTGTGCATACTACTCAATAGATTCCGGCGGCTCGCAGCAGCCTTGGGGCAGGTTTCGCCACCCTAATACTTTCCGTGTCCCGTCACATGTGTCTGGTTGGTCCGAAAGTTCGAGAATAGTGACGCGCCCTCGTACACCCGCGCTCACTTTTGAATCGGATCGCAAGATGTTCGGAGGAGACGCCGCGCTGCCCTTCTCGCGCCACTCGGACGTGCTGCACGGGCCCGTGCCCACGGACCCGGCGGAGCTGGAGCGGCTGGTGGCCGAGCTCAAGCGCCGGGGCAATGCCGCCTTCCAGCAGAAGGCGCTGGAGGAGGCCGAGGTGCTGTACTCGCGCGCCATCGAGGTGAACGGAAGCGACCCGCAGCGCAACCAGCACATCTTCTTCGCCAACCGCTCGGCCGCGCGCTGCTCCATGGGCAAGGCCGCGCTGGCGCTGGAGGATGCCGAGGCCTGCGTGGCCCTGGACGCCACGTACGCCAAGGGCTTCTTCCGCCAGGCGCAGGCGCTCGTCCAGCTCGGCCGCTTCAAGGAGGCGCTGGCCGTGATGGACAGCGCCAAGGCCCTCGAGCCCGGCAACAAGTCGGTGACCACGCTGTACGCCAAGGTGCAGGTGATGGCCAAGAAGGAGAAGGAGGCCCCGGCCGCCCCCGCCCCCAAGAAGGTGGTGACGCGCGTGGAGGTGGCGCAGAGCAGCAGCTCCTCGGCTGCCAGCAGCGCCTCGACCAAGACGGCCAGCTCGACTGTCGTGGACGAGGACGCGGACATTGGGGGCCACATTCGCGGCTACAAGAAGCTGGCGGACGGACGCGTGACCACCTTCTTCAACAACGAGCTGACGGAGGAGGCCAAGCAGCTCATTGGCGATATCGCCCCCAAGAAGGTGGAGGACCCCAATAGGGTGCAGATTAAGAGCGTGGACGGTGGATCGGCCTGGAACCAGGGAAACACTTTCGAGGAGAAGGACATGACCGCCTGGGCCAAGGGCAAGCTGGAGAAGGTCGTGTCGGGTGTTTCGGCGCCGCTGGGCTCGGGCGAAGGCATCGTGACGTCGCTGGAGGTGTCGAACCTTGACGGCGATGCTTCGATTGCGGTGGTGCGCGGCGCGAAGCGCTACATCTTCGACTTTACGTTCACGCTGGCGTGCACACTCAAGCAGAGAGACAGCTCCGTCGCGGGCGAGCTCAAGTTCCTGGACCTGAGCTCGGACTGCGGCGGCGACTACGACGTGGAGGCCGTGGTGCCGTCCCGCTACCAGTCGGAGGGCGGCAAGGCGCTGCACGTGGCGCTCAACTCGTCGTCGTCGCCCTTCCGCCAGGCGATCGCAGCGCAGCTTGCCAAGTTTGTGGAGGAGTACCACACGTTCTAAGCTGATACTAATACACGCATGTTGATGTCGCTAGAAGCTCGCCCTTGTTGCTGCAAGACGTTGAAGTGGCGTGGCACTATCATATCGACACATCCATGGATGTACCTTATTCTTGGTACGCCATCAAGGACTGGCGAGCGCGCATCGCATAGCCCGAAAAGCTCCGCAGGCCTCAGCGCGGCGCGTGACTCTCTCGCTCTCTTCTCCTTCCGTAGCATCCCCTCGAGACGATGTCGGCCGTAGACGTGGCTGCCTCCTCCTCACCCGTCGAGACGGACGAGCCCGGCAAGACGATGGTGGCCGTGGGGGGCATGCAGAACATGGCGTGGGCCGCCGACACGTCCAAGTTCGGCTTCAAGATGCTGGTCAAGATGGGCTGGTCGGCCGGCAAGGGCGTGGGCAAGGACCTGCAGGGGCAGGCCACGCACGTGAAGATCGCGCGCCGCTCCGAGAACTTGGGCGTGGGCTGCAGCCTCAAGCAGGCGGAGGTGCAGGGCTGGTCCGAGACGGCGGGCGGGTTCGCGGACGTGCTCAAGACGCTCAACAAGTCGTACGGCAGCAAGTCCGGCTCGGACGCCACCGACAGCTCGGACGACAGCTCCAGCGGCAAAAGCAAGAAGGAGAAGAAGAAGAAGGACAAGAAGGACAAGAAGGCCAAGAAGGAGAAGAAGGCCAAAAAGGAAAAGAAGAGCAAGAAGAGCAAGAAGGCCGGCGCCGAGAAGACCACCGTCTCGCGGCGGCTGCACTACCGCAAGCGCCAGACCAACAAGGACGCCAAGAACTACCACGCCACCGACATGGCGGCCATCCTGGGCGTCGCCTCGTCCACCTACAAGCCGGCCGAAGAGTAAGCAGCCACGAGTTGAGCGCGCCTGTGTTAATGACTATTTAGAGCCTTTCGGGCCAATACATAGCAAGCTTCCATCCACGCCCGCGCATGAACCTCGCTGCATTGGTCCATCACGGCGTCGATGACCAGCCATCTCGTTTTCGCGAGGCGACAGCACTCTGAGAACGCATACAGGTGTCAACACCGCTCTGGATATTCCGCCTGTTGTGGAGAGTGCTGCTAGAAATGATGAACTGCGAATATCAATGCTTCACGTCACCTGCGAAACCCGATTTTGACGGCCACTGGTTGGGAACCGCCACAGCGGCATTGGCCAGCAGAGCAGCGCACAGGCAGCAGGCAGCAGGCAGGCACCATGGCGAGCGTGTTCGTGCGCAACCTGCCGTTCGGCGTGACGCAGGAGGAGCTGGAGCACGTGTTCAGCGACATCGGCCCCGTCAGGAAGATCGATGTCATCAAGGACAAGGGCAAGCGCAAGAGCGAGATGCTCACGCGCGGCTTCGCCTTCGTCAAGTTGTACGTTGCTGCTCTCGCTGGTGTTGCAGCGCGCGCGTGCTCGCGGTTCTCACGCTTTGACTGTTCTTGCTGCAGTGCCGTGGAGAGCGATGCCGCGATGGCCATCGAGAAGCTCAACAAGACGGACTTCCAGGGGCGCAAGATGCTCATCGGTGCGTGGCTCTCCGATTCGCCGCCAGACACCGGTGTGCTGACTATTGCAATGCTGTGTGCTGTGCAGACTACGCCATGGAGAAGGGAAAGCGTCGTGGCCTGGCCGGCAAGGGCAAGCCTGCCCACGAAGAGAAACCTGCGGCCGTGGAGGAGGCGACACAGGAGGAGCAGGTGAAGGAGGACGTAGAGATGGAGCAGACTGAGCAGCCGGAGGAGGACAAGGAGAAGGCCAAGAAGGACCGCAAGGCTGCGAAGGAAGAGCGCCGCGCTGCTAAGGCTGCCAAGAAGGCGGCGAAGGCGGAGGCTGCGGCCGACAAGGAGGGCGAGGAAACTCCTGCTGCGGCCAAGACGGAAAAGAAACCGAAGCCAGCTAAGGTTGAGCAGGGTGCCAGGGTAGAAACCGCAGCTGCACTCCAAACCAAGGCGTCTGCTGGCTCTGACGCCCAAGCATCACGTGTGCAGAGCGAACGTAATGCGCGTCGTCGTCAGCACCGTGAGTTTTTGCGTGAAGTGGAACGCCGAAAAGAAGCTCAAGCTAGTCTGGAGGAAAAGTCCGTGCTGATTTTCGGCCTGGGTGCCGATGTAACGCAGAAGCATGTGCTAAAGAAGGTCAAGAAGGTTGGTGACGTGGAGAAGGTTGAGCTCAAGGAAGAGGATCGTACCGGAAAGTCGTACGCTTTAGTACAATTCAACACCACGAAGGATGCAGCGCTCGCTGTAGCAAAGTTGGATCACCACATTTTCAAGGGATCGACGCTACAGGTGAAAAGCGCAGCCAAGGCTGTTGTGGCCGATGATAAGGGAGTTGCAGGCAAACCTGGCCAACAGAAGCACGCTGCTGAAGCGGAGGGGTTGCGTCTTATTGTGCGTAACTTGGCTTTCCAGACAACAGACAAGGATCTGGAGAAGCTTTTCGAGGCACATGGCCCTCTCTTCGAGGTCCGCGTCGTTCGGATGCCAGTGGAAGAGGACAAAACGAAGAGCGAGGATGGAGAAGCTAAGGATGAACCGGTTCTTGGTCGCAGCCGTGGCTTTGGCTTTGTTCAATACCGTGATGTAGCTGACGCACGTACTGCTGTGGAGAATCTCAATGGCACGAAGCTCAAGGGCCGCGAGATGATTGTTGATTTTGCTTTGTCCAAGACTAAGTATCTTGAACAGCAGAAGAAACAAGAGGAGGAAGCGATCGCTAACGCTGCACCAGAGAAAGATGATGACGAGGAGGCTAACAGCGGTGACGAGGATGAAGATCAGCTCGAAATGGCTACGGATGATGAAGCTGATGTGGCGTCTGATGGCTCGGATGGTGAGGACGGAGTGGAGGAGCACGAAACACCGACCGCTCATAAGGAGGACACGGAGGCCCAGCGCGAGCGTACGCTGTTTATTCGTAACTTGTCTTTCCAGACCTCAGAGAACAGACTCCGCGAGTTCTTCCAAACGTTTGGCGCTGTTGAGTATGCCCGTGTGGTCTACGACAAGGGATCTGGACTGTCCAAGGGTGTTGGATTTGTTCGATTCAAGTCGGCTGACGTGGCTTCCGAGGTTCTCAAGCGCGGCGAGCAGCCGCAAGTCAATGACAAGAAGCAGAAGGACAAGAAGAAACAAAAAGAGAAGCAATTCACGCTGTCTGCTCTGGCGGATGGTGGTGACGATTCCTTGACGCTGGACGGGCGCCAGCTCATTCTGTCTCGCGCTGTTTCGAAGACCGATGCTGAGCACCTGGCTGACGCCAATGCTCGCGAGCGCCGCCGCCTTGACAAGCGTAACATGTACCTGGCGTACGAAGGTACACTAAACGTGAACAAGATGGCGGACGCTGAGCTCGAGCTACCGAAAATGGATATCGACAAGCGTCGTCGCGCTATCCGTGAGAAGAAGCTGAAGCTTCAAAACCCGATGTACTTCGTGTCACCGATGCGTCTCTCAGTCCGTAACTTGTCGACAGCGCTGGATGACCGCAAACTGAAGAAGCTCTTCCATGACGCTGCCACTGCCGGTGTGCGCGCTGGCAACGTGGACCGATCAGAAATTAAGCCAGAGTTGCTGCCGAAGGACAACCCTACTGTCAAGGTGCGCATGGCTAAGGTGGTTCGCGACATGGAATCGGCCAAAACTGGCAAGGAGCCGAGGTCACGTGGCTACGGTTTTGTTGAATTTTCAGAGCACTTGCACGCGCTGGCTGCGCTGCGTATCCTGAACAACAACCCCAAGTATACCTCCTACGCGGCTGGCCGGCCAGCTCCTGGTGCGCCCGACAGCTCGAAATCGCGTCTCATCGTGGAGTTTGCACTTGAGAATCACGGTAAACTGAAGCTGCGTGAGAAGCGCGCTGCTGATGCCGCCAAAAAGCGCGAGGAGGAACGTGCGCTGAAGGAAGCACAGGGTGAGAACGGTGATGACGCTGATAATACGAAAAAGAGCCGTGGCCAGCGTCAGCGTGAAAAGAAGAAATTGCGGGCACTTGCAAAGGCTGAAGCTAAAGCTGAGAGCGAGGGGGGTAAGACGAAGACCAAGAAGGCAAGTAAGGTCGTCAAGGAAGTCAAACAGCAGCCGAAGAAACGGAAACGCGCCGATGCCCCGCAGGGTGATGTTGAGGCTGATACTTTGGCCTCGCTGGGGTCTGCTCCTACCGCAAAGAAGGGTAAGACCCTATCTCGCAATCAGCGCAAGCACGCCAAGGAGCTGGAGAAGGAGAAGTCTTTCGAGGAGATGGTGCGTAGTTACAAGAAGGAAATCTTCGGTGAAAAACCTGCGGCGGGAGGTGCTTCCAAGGAAGGCGAAGCCGCCAACAGTTCAAACCGCTGGTTCGACTAATTTGAAGCTCGTTATTCATCTCGGCCCGCGCGCAAGTGTTAAAAACCTGTCGGAGGCACGCGACACACCGGCAGCGCCGATAGCTGTATGAACGGAAATATAGACTGCTACATATTCACCCCGCTCATGTTGCTGTGTACGAGGTTCTGATCTGTTTTCACCCCGCTCGATTTAGCTCTCGTCTTCAAGAGATTGACGTTTGACAACCTACTAAGCTCTTGTCGCCTCAGGCCTTGAGCACGAATTCGACTAAAGACCTTGTGCTCATGCTGTTTCGCACTCCGAGCTTGGCCCGTTGATCTCTCCAGCGAACTTCGCTCACTAAATGAGAGCAAGTCTGCGAAGGCGACACACAACCACGAGCCGTAATCCTCTGCTGCTCACCGCTGCTGTCGGGTTGGTAAGCGCAGCGGGGTATGGGCGCCGACGCCTGCACGGACTCCTATGCGTTCTTTAGCAGCTCGCCTCTTGTCGTGCAACAGCCTCCTGCACATCGACTGTTGGTTGTCATTCCTGTGCGGCGTGACTGCTGCTCCTGGCGGTGCGACTCCAGTGCCCGGGCCACGTACTTCACTGCTCCCACGAGTACGACAATCGAGCTGGCTCGTGCAGGAATCGACTTCATTGAGACACGCGGTGAAGTTCTATTCGAGGTGGGCCAGCAGCGTGCCCAGCTTGCGGTGGAGGTACTTCCAGCTATAGCAGACACTTGGCAAGCGTCTGACAGCTCGCCAACGTTTTCTCAGCGCGCGTTTGCAGTTGTTCTTGAGGCACCCGCGAATTCATCGACGCTACTTCGAGTGTCAGCTGAAATTATCGTGGAACCGACATCCACGAGTATAAGCGTCCCAGCAGCGCAGGTGACCAGTACATCATATTACACTGTGGTGGGGATTCTTGCTGCGACAGGGCTGGTGGTGTTGGCTGTGTGCTGGTTTCGAGCAAGGCGCTGTCATTTGCCTCGTCGATCGCGAGCGTTCCAGTACAAGGTGCTACTGCTACCGCGACGTAACTCTGGAGCGAGCGAAGACGCTGCGGGAACCATTGTCTGTTCCCGTGGCAGCCCAGTGAAGAAGAGCGGCATCCGACGTGCTGCTCGCCGCGTTAGCTCTTTCAAGAACTGGCGGGCCATACTTGAGCACCAAAGGGCGGGGATATCGGACCGCGTCGTGCCCGAAGGTGAAGCTGCGGAGGGAGCTCGTAGCACAGTTGATAAGCGTGACAAGGAGAAGGGATCATCGGAAGACGCCGAGGACGATAGCGAGCCGGAAAGAGACCTGCGCAAGCACCTGGCTTCTATTCAGAACGCCAGGTAGAGCTCCAACACCATTGCCCGATAGCATAAAAACAGTTGAAGCTTACTTGTAGTATTTATTTTTCGAAATGGCAAGGCGTGTTGCAGTGCTTGTTGTTGAAGTTGATTCAATGTATGATATGGCTACATCCATATTAAGTGCGTTTCGCTGCACGAAGAACAACGGATGGCAATCAGTGGATGTGGATGATAAGTGCATTGCACGGAATGAATTAACGATAATGAAGCCACGGGACCGCTGTCGGCACCGCATGCAGCACATGCAACGTCGCCTTAGAGCTTGTTCTTGTAGAAGACGACCTTGCCGTCGTCCTCGACGAACTTGCAGTGCGTGTAGGACCGCCAGAGCGCTAACGGCACGGGAGTGGCGTCCTTGAGGTAGAACTTACCCAGGATCGGCTTGATAGCGTTCGTGGCCTCCTCGCAGTGGTAGAACGGCATCTTGGAGAAGATGTGGTGGCACACGTGCGTGTCCACGATGCGGTGCACAACCGAGTCGAGGTACGAGCCGAACGAGCGGTCCACCGTGCAGAGCGCGCCGCGCAGCCAGTTCCACTCGCCCTCGCGGAAGTGCGGGATGTACGTGTCCGTGTGCTGCAGGTACGTGATGAGCACGAGGTAGGCGTTCACGATGAAGTAGGGCACGACGTAGAACTTGAGCATGGTGAAGAAGGAGAAGGTGTGCACGAGCACGGCCAGCACAGTCAGCATGACCACCAGGAAGATGTCGCTCAGCACGATCATCCAGCGCTCACGGTCGGCGTAGATGGCCGAGTTGGGGTTGAAGTGGCTGCGCGGCTTGCCCCAGTACTTGCTCGGGCCCGTGGCGTTGAAGAAGAGGTAGCCGGGCATCCAACCCACGACCAGCATGTACACGATGCGGTAGAGCTGGTAGAGCGGCGAGTCCTCGAGCGTCTCGTTCCACGAGCTGGCGATCACGGAGCGCGTCACGGGCACGAACACCTCGTCGTTCTCGCAGCTGCCCGTGTTGGAGTGGTGCTTGCGGTGCGAGATGCGCCAGCTGTGGTACGGCACGAGTAGTGCCGAGTGCAGCACGAGGCCGATGATGTTGTTCACCACCTCACTGGAGCAGTAGGCCTGGTGGCCGCACTCGTGTGCGATGACCCAGACACCGGTGAGGTAGCTGCCCTGGAAGAACCAGTACACGGGCCAGAGCAGGTAGGCGGCGGCGCCCGTGCGGTCGATGAAGGTGGCCGCGTAGAAGAGCGCCGAGCACGTGAGCACGTTCTTGATCATGTAGTACGTGGACGTGACGAAAGAGCGCTCGAAGCAGTGCTTGGGGATGGCGGCGCGCAGGTCGCGCAGCGAGAAGCTCGGCAGCTCCAACGGTAGCGGCGCCGGGGCGCCCTCCACGTGCTTGTAGCCGGCCTCCGCGAGCTGGCGCTGCTTGGCCTCGCTGTCCGAGGCCAGCTTGGCGGCCGATTCGGCTTCCGGGTTCAGGATCGCCATGGCGGGCGGGCGTCGGGGCGGGGCGAGGAAGCGGGTCCCGGTGGTGGTTCGCAGCGAATCTGCAAATGAGCACGGCGGACGTCGAGCTGCTGCTGCTGGTGCAAGCAGCGGCCGCCGCGGCGAAGGAAAAGACGCACAGGGCCGGCGGTGACTGGCTTGCAGGCCCCACGCTGCTCGGATCCGGTAACGCTACACGTCAGGCGCGGCGCGACCATGATGTCATTGGGGCTCTTGCGTCAGACTGCGCTGGACGGCGTGCAATGCTGGCAGACACCGCCCGGTCTCTGCCCATCCGAGCTCAAGCTCGAGCTCGAGGCCGAGGAGTTCTTGCCGTGGAGGCTCCAGTGGCGGACGCCTGCATGCAGCCCATTGATGGGATGGAGCTACATGTATGGCTGTGGCGCCAAGCTTTGCCGACTGGATGGAGGTAAGTGAGCCCGGCACCACTTCAGTGCGGTCAGTGCGGCAGCACCGCTGGAACGTTAAGCCCCCATAGACACGGAGCGGCTGGATGTGCCGCCGGTGACTGGAGCAGACCTTGCCACTGCGGTCGTTGTTAGTAGGCTGGCGTTGCGGTGCTGCTGCTGGGGCAGCTTCATTACGGCATCGCTGCACCTTGGCAGTGCGAAGGTGCCATGTTGGCACTGCTGCAGCAGCAACTGGGGCTTAGTCCGTGACTGCGGTATCCGTGAGGCGATTGGGGGATTTGAGATCTCGTCGCAGGTTCCTGTGAAAGGAGCCGGTGCCTCAATCCCGCCACAGCTGAGGACGAAGGTGCTGCGCTTTTAGCATGGCAGGCCAAGGCGCTGGCGCTCAGAGTCTGCGTGTGATCTGGCACCTTGTCTTCCAATGTACAGAGTACAGTATCAGCCTCCATCCTGGTTGACTCAACCGTAGAAAGCTAAGTACCGCGAGCTGGCATACCACTCTGACACATATAACTGATTCAAATAAGTCGTGACCCAAGGCTCTTGAGGTGTAGCATAGCAACGTTGGTGGTCTACGGACGTTGGCTCCGGCAAGCTAGAATAAGGTGAATGTACACCCAGGCTTCGTCCAAATCCGTCGTTCTCGCTGCTGCCACAACAGAAAGCATGAGCATGCTTAAATAATGTACACGAAAGCCTGGTGATTACTCCCGTTGCTATCAAGAACTCGATGGCCGTACGTGGCCCATCACTCGCGACGGTGGCTTGTTAATAGATTTTCGGGCTGGGTCATTGCAAGCGCCTTAAATGCAATAGCATGCCGTCTTGAAGCTCAATCCGTTCCTGCTGTCTGCCATATTATGATCGTGACCTGCTTGAATCGATGGCAACCTGTCTGACACAAGCCGGCCATGATCATGGCGTTACTATGCCAAGTCGATTTACTACATCAAACGTATGAATCGAACTTCAAAGTCGGGTGGACGATGGCATTGACGCCCAAGGCAACAGCATATGCACTGATGCTAGGACACAGCATTCCATCGAAGGCAACAGCTCTTTCCTGTGCGGTTTCATCCTCGCGTGGAGCAGCTCCACAGTGCTTCCTATTCGTAACCTTATTCCTTGGCTAGCTGGTCCCCCTCAAATCGCAACACAAGCGGCTCGGAGGGCAACCGATGCCCTAATTCCAGATTTGTACCTTCCAGATCTGAATTCTGGACGCTCCAGATGGGCCGGTCCGCGCGGTCCGAACCGGTCAGGTGAACCGCTCGAATCGCACCTAGCCGGAGTCCAGCGCGGCGACCAACCAATGGCCCAGCGGATGGAGGCCCGCCTGGAAGGCGCCCTGCCGCGCCTAGAGCACTTAGTTCGGTTCTTTAAGTCTTTCGGAAGCAAAAAACATCACCATGTCCTCCACTGGAATCGCCGTGGGCCTGAACAAGGGTTTCCCTGTCAACAAGAAGCAGGTGGCTCCTCGCCCCGCTTCCCGCAAGGGCGTAAGTGCAGCCAGCGAAATTCTAGCGCCGGGCCCAGCGGCCAGCAGCAGCAGCAGCAGCAGCAGCTAGCTCAGGATCGGCTGGCCGGGCGCGACACACAGGGACCTGCTGCCGACGCAGATCTAACGGGACTGTGTGTGCTTGATTGATATGCGCAGCGCGCCGGCAAGAAGACCAAACTCGTGCGCGAGATCGTGCGCGAGGTGGTCGGCCTGATGCCGTACGAGAAGCGCATCCTTGATATGATCAAGAGCGGCGGCTCGTCGGCTGAGAAGCGCATCTACAAGTTCTCCAAGAAGCGCGTACGTACTTGTCCAGCAGCAGTAGCAGCTCGATAGGCGTCGAGCCTCTTGAGCTTTAAACTGTGCCAACTACAGCGATCGATGCTAACGACTGTGTATGATTGCCCGTGTCGTGCCGTTTGACCTGGATCGCGCGTGGATACTTCTACTGCACTACTACTACAGCTCGGCACGCACCGTCGCGCTCTGCAGAAGCGCGAGGAGATGAAGGCGTACTACGCCGCTCTCCGTGCCAAGGCCGCTCACCACGCTTAGGACCGAGAAACCGACACAGTTCCAGGATTGCGGAGATGAGGAGACCGACTTGTCAGTGGGTCGGGGCGGGCACGGATACACTCGACGGTGGCGTGATGTCCACTTGCCGACTGCTCTCGCGCATGGTCACTGAGCTCTGCTGAGAGCGGCGCTGTGCGTTGCCCGTTGGCTTTGGGCGGCTTCGTCTCCGTCGCTTCATTATTCGAAAATAAAGGATCGCCAATCACTGCCTCAAGCCTCCCGGCGCGTCCCGCGTGTCCACCTTGTTCCTGCTTAAGTGTGTGTCTGTGTGAACTTTGCCCCGTTGTGCTGCGGTTGCAGCCCGACCCGTTCAGACCTCACCTACGAATATGCTCAACGGATCTATTCAAGACACTTGAAGTTGGCCGACCTAATGAAGAAATTGGCTCCAGCGCTTCTCCACGCTTATAGTACAAAACGCTGCGCTGTTTTCGGTGTGTCTCGAGCCCCAAAAGACGAAAATAGCGACCGTTCCCCAGACGCGATGTCCCCCCTCGTGCTCCCCTGGCTGGCAGTTGTGCCTGCCACGCCCATCCCGCCCCATTGCCGCACACTTATAAATAGGCACCAGCAGTAATCAGAACGCGTCTGGCCGCCGCGCCCAGCGCCGAGGAGGGAGGAGGGCCTCGGGACGAGCGGAATCTTAGCGCGCCCTGCCTCCCATCACGAATCTGCCGCTGCGGCTGCCGCGAGGCGAGTAAGAAACAAGAGCGAGACGCAGGCGACCGCCGAGCTCGAGCGCGCGCACGCCCGGAGCGCGTGCCGCCCGCCCACCGCGCACGACTGCGAGCTGCCGCCGCCGAGAAACGAACGGGACCCGACGGGTCGTCACGCGCCCGCCAGCCAACGAGACGCCGCGGGGGTCTGCGCCATGGGCGTCGAGGCCAAGGAGCACCGGCGCCGGCTGCTGCTGCACTCCATGGCGGCTCTGGCTCGGCGCAGCATCAACTCCGCCGCCGGTGGCAACTCGGTTGCCGCGGCGGCGACGTCTGGCGGAGGCGACGCCGCCGTCCTTTCTGCAGGCCTGTCAACGCTGTCGTTGCCGTTGCCGTTGCCAGCGCAACATGACGAGTCCGGGCCCATCAAGGAGCCGCCGGCGGGGCCCTGCATCCTGCCGACGGCGCGCCAACCTCGCATCGCGCCGCTCAGGATATCGCCGCGACTAGCTGACACCTCGGTGGTCGAAGGGCGTCCTGCGCTCGACGCTGACCAGGCTGCAACAGTCGACGGACAAGACGAACGCAGCGAAGACGACCGCAACGTGTCCGCTGCAGCCAGCAGCAGCAGCAGCAGCGGGCTCACCAGACGTGCCACAAGTGTTCTCGAGGGGTCAAGCGACCACACGAGCGACGAGTCCATCATGTACGCCGTGGCACTGCTCCGCAGACTGCAGCAGCACGCCTGCGACAACGAGCGCGGGGAGGCTGCCGTGCAGCGCGAGGAGCTTGACCAGATCTTGCATGGCTTCTCACGCGCTCTAGAGACGGTGACCTCGACATGGGATGAGAGAAGTGTTGAAAACACAATGCAGAAACTATTCGACACGCACTCGAACGTGTTCGACGAGAGCATGCAAAACTTCTTCATCCAGAACTTCCTGCATGAGTCAGAGAGCGCCAAGACATTCCGGACCGCATTGCGCCGGACAAGCATGTTGCGTCGCTGTTTACTGGCAATGTACAAGTCTGATTCCGGCAGCGCCAATGGAAAGCGCAGTCACAGCATGGGCGACAACAGAGGTATGGCCGCACGCCGCTGGGGTGAAGCAGTGGCCCGGGTCATGAAGCAGAAGGAGGAGGAACGCCAACGATTCTCTATCGAAGTTTGCCCAGAAATCACGAATCCTTCCATCGTGCTAGCTGTTAAAAACGAGATCGCCAACGTCGACTCCTGGAACTTCGACGTCTTTGCGGTAAGATAACGTCTCCTGTGCACTCGTAGAGAAATACAGACATCTCTGACATTATGACGTTATGATGCATCCAGATTGCGGCGGCAGTTCCAGGCCAGGCATTGTGCATCGTCGGAAATGCCCTGCTCGAGCAGTACGATTTTTGCTGTCACTTTCGGACGAGCAAAGCGCGCGTTCAATCTTTGTTACGGCAGTAAGTCTCAGTTCCTCTCTTCACGCTTCTTCACCCCAAATTTCTAATCGTCATGCCCCCACGTAGTGTCCAGCGCCGGTATCATGCCCATCCGTATCACAACGGTACGTAGCCAAATTATCTCCGCTGCTGTTATAGTGCCACGAGTGTCTGACACGGGCGGGTCAATTCGTTCGTTGTTCCGATTGCAGCCGAGCACGCAGCCGACGTTACGCAAACCCTGCACCACTTTTTGTCTGTCGGAAACCTGGGTAGTCTCTTTACCGAGCGAACTAAGTGCACTGCACTCCTAGCTGCGATCATACACGACGTCGTACGTGACCATACTTCGGTGGTTGATTTGCTCCTCCCCCTGACGTAATTCTTGCTTGCTGCCATTTGTAGGGCCACACAAGCTACAGCAACAACTTCCATATCACCATCAACGACGAATTGGCCACACAATATGTGTATCGCTCTCCTCTAGAGCACATGCATTGCGCTATGGCCTTCCAATTGATGAAAGACCCGCAATGCAATATTTTCCAGGGCCTCACGAAAATCGAGCAGCACGAGGTAAGTCGAACCGCAGCTCTGGGAGAAAGACAAACGACTCATTCACAATCTACCTCCAGGTCCGGAACTTGATCACCGACATGGTACTGGCAACGGACAATAGCGTGCATTCCACGTACTTGGGCAAACTGGACAACCTCGTCCGGAGGTAAGCAAGGAGCCCCCCCCCCGCCCCCCTCTGACATTGACAACCCCCGTGAACGACCTGACGCCGCGTTTTGTGACTGGATCCCCCCGCAGAGCCACCGAAGAAGGCTGGAAGGCTGCAGACCCGGACGACGACAGGCTGGTGCTGCAGATGGCGCTGCACGCCGCGGACGTGTCCAACCCGACCAAGTCGCTGCGCACGTACCTCATCTGGGCCGAGCGCATCCAGCGCGAGTTCTACCAGCAGGGCGACAAGGAGCGCGAGCTGCTGCTGCCCGTGAGCATCGGCTACGACCGCGAACAGCCCATCCCGCTGGAGAAGATGCAGGCGGGCTTCATCATCGGCATCGTGCGGCCGCTGTTCCTGTCGCTGAGCCACGTGCCCAGCGCGCGGCTGGGCCACTGCATGGCGCAGCTGGACGCCAACTTGGCCCACTGGCAGGCCGAGATCAGCCGCAACCTGGCGCCGCCGCCCAGGCCCGCGCCGGGCGAGAGCGACGCCGGCGCATAGCGAGCGGCGCAAGTTTATCCCCGTAGGTAGGCTAGGACTTGTAATTACTATGAACCCTCGGAATCCCCCGCTAAGGTGCGAGTGCGCGTATTTTCAGCCAATGGCGAGCCAGGGCCGTCCCCGCCTCTCGTTTGGCTCGGGCCCCCCCCTGCAGTCGCTAAAGCCCAAAGGAGACAAAGACCGCCGACAAGATGCTGAGCCTCGTGAAGAAGGTGGCGACCGCCGCCGGCCGCCGCACCCCCGCGCAGTCGCGCCTCATGAGCCACGGCCCCGCCCCTGCCGAGGGCAGCCTGGAGGCCAAGGTCCGCCACTACCTGCCGGAGGACTACCACGTACGTCGCTTGCCTGCGCGGATCATTCGCTGTCCGGCTCGACGCTGACGCCTCGTTGATCTGCAGATCGTGCTGGCCACGCTGGGCGCCTACACGACGCTCATCATGCTGTTCAAGCTCAAGCCCTCGAAGAAGAAGGAGGAGGAGATCGTCATCCGTACGTAGTCGGCGGCAGCGGAGTCGCCGACGTCGCGGTAAGCTAACGCCAGAGTGTTGGTGCGTTGACCCTTGCAGCCGCCAGCTCCAGCTCCAGCTCGACGTCCATCCCGTCGCTCTTCGACGAGGAGTTCGACGAGTGGTCGAAGCTGCCGGGCAACCTCGACAAGTGGGAGAAGAGCCTCGAGACCATCGGCAACTAAAGCGCCGCGGATGACGCAGGCGGCGGTCGGACTTAGGACTGCAGTTTCCCTCCTGCTGCTGCTGCTGCGTGGCAGGGAGAGAGCATTTCATGCCAAGCAAGTCATCGGGACCCCGAGTT
The DNA here is from genome assembly GCA_030267785.1 of Phytophthora fragariaefolia. Taxonomy (NCBI): domain Eukaryota; phylum Oomycota; class Peronosporomycetes; order Peronosporales; family Peronosporaceae; genus Phytophthora; species Phytophthora fragariaefolia. The sequence goes on along the minus strand of BSXT01000682.1, from coordinate 8,395 downwards.
GAAAATGAAAAGGCCCTGGCTGAGACAGCCTGCGCAAAGTGAACCTGTGTCGCCTTGTGCTTCAGCTTCCCATCCGTGTGTGCTCGTTGACTGCGGGGTTTATTAAATACTACCGAAGAGTACCCGCTAGATTTACCTCTTGAGCGGCAGCGGCAGCTAGAAGCAGCACCCGGTTTTTAGCTTGACTGACAATCCTGGATAGAATTGTGAAGCAATCGATCGGCACCCAGCTGAAAGCTCTCTCTCTCTTTCTCGCCAGGGTCAGCTAAATAGGTTTCAATCACCAGATACAGCAATGCAGGATGGCAGCAAGCCACAAAAAATTCGGAGGAATACTCGCTAATGTGCACTTCAACTCGTTGCCACCGAAAACAATTAAGGGGTTTACACGGCAATTATATAGCGAATTAAAAAGAAAGCTCTCGCGTGAGCGAAGCACGCACGACGGTCAACCCACCTAGTCTCCAATCGAGCCAAACTCAGGCGAGCCGTCCCCGCGCAGTCGCTCACACAGCATCGGCTCGTAGTGGTCCCCACCACGGTCGCTACCGGTTAGTCGCATGAGCAAGAACCACGGTGCATGGCCCTTTGAGTGGCAAATCGTGCTCTGCTCCAAGCCGACCTCGCCGCGCGGCCGGTGCGGGAGGAAGAACATCTTGCCGCACCCAACCAGGACGACGAAGATGTCACGCTGATACGCGGTCGCCAGAGCCTCCAGTACAAAGTCATCGCCCCAAGCCACACGCGAGTTATCAGGGTCATTGTCCACCGAGATGAGACCACGCTCACTGTAGTTCAGGCCGATGAGGAAGTGCGTGTTTTCACCCCGACCCACTCTCATGTAGTCGCAGTACGAGTGAGCGTCCACGATCGGCTGTGCAAACTCCGTGTAGACAATCTCCGCAGCTTTTCCCCACGAGTAGCCGTGCTTCTGGAGCTCTGCACACTTGTCCAGTAGCATCTTCTTATCGGTCCGACGCGCTACAAACCGCCGCGTCTGAACCGGACTCACGCCCCACCCCCCCTTCAGCGTTGGGTAGTAGAGGTTTTGGATGGCCTTGTCGATCTTCTGCTGCTCTTCGGGGGGGCTTGAGGTATAGTGCGCAAGGAAGAACTTTGTGGCAACATTGCGGATTCCCTCGGGAGACAGAGGCTCGCACTCTTCCGTGTACAGCAGCAACTGCTCCATCGAGAGGAAGAGGCAGTCTCCGAACGGCAGCACAGGCGCCAGGTACTTGACGCTGTAGGCCGTGTCATGCGGCTCATACGACACGCCATCCTCCTCCAGCACACGCAGCAAGTCACGGCTGCTCGAGTCAATGTTGGACACGCGCTGCCAGCCCATGCAGACAGTCACGGGGCGGTCCACCACGGCGGGTCTGGCCGTCATCACGAACCGCTCCGCCTTGGGCCGCCTGGGGGTCAGCAGCACCTGCTTGGGTCGAGCCTGCCACACACAACACACAGCCCCGCTCAGCATCTCAGCAGCTACCACAGAGCGTCGGAGCCTCCTCCCGGCCGTACCATTTGCTGGTACTGCGAGTACGCGAGCAGCCGCGAGTCCAGCGCGTGCTGCGCATCCATGATGGCCTCGCTGTAGCCGTCGTGCACCGTGATCTGCGTGGAGGCGTCCAGCGCCGGCAGGAAGGGCATGGCCACGGGCATCTGGTCCACCTCCACCGAGTCGTCCGAGCCCGCGTCGAAGTCCCCCGAGTCGCCAAACGTCGCGCTCTCGCCCGAGGACGACGTGGTGGGCGTCTCCCCCGCCGTGGGGGACGCGGCCAGCTCCTGCGAGACGTGGCAGGTGCTCGAGTCGCCCAGCTTCTGCGTCAGCACGAACACGTACTCCTTCTCCTCCTTCTCGTCCTGCATCGCTTCTCTCTCTCTCTCTTTCTTTCTTCCTGCTTCAAATAGCGTCTGAGAAACAAACCAGCTCTCATCGAGGGTAGGTGACGGTGTGGCACACACGAGAACCTAGCTGATGCAAGCCGTATGTTGTTTCGCAGTTTCGACGAATTGATCGTCAGCTTTAATCCTTTCACTATCAGAGATTTCTTAGAGGTCCACCTGGTACCTCTAACTGATCCAATGATCTTCTCTCAGCAACAATAAATCCACCAATTACACGGTAGCTTTTATCCCACGTGGACCTCCCAGTGTAATCCACGGTACTGCTCTCATTTTGAAAATTCAAACGCAACGATGCCTGTCGCCGAAGCCACCCCGCGCGCGTGTAGATACTGCGGCGATGTGCCGTGCGAGTGGACGCAGTACGGGAAGGACATTATCGGCAGCAGGCTGCGTATGATGGCATGCAACCAGAGGCAACTGACACCTCGCCGCGTGAAGAGAACTCTCTCACAACTCTACTACTACAAGCGTAATGGCCGTCTGTCTTCGACAGCTATGATCAAGCTTCCCCACTGCGTGGAGAAGAGATGACGCATCTCAACAACATAGTCAGGTAGTATTGACCAGCTACAGGTTCGTTCCTACGGGAGCTCTAGCTGATCTAGATATGTTAGCGTTCTGTTCTTCTTTAGACGAGTGTGCGTGATTGGATCTCCAGACGCTGCAGCGCAAACTGCATCGAGGGCCGATCGAACCGTGAGAGCGGTGGACGTTAGCGCATCTCTCTAGTGAAAACCAGTGAAGCAAGCCACGTGAAACCCTCTGTGGCAGCCCGTGCACCCAAACCGAGCTTTCTTTGAGAATCCTCTGAGTGTGCAGAGATAACAAGCAAGCTTTCCAGTATAGTGCTCCTGTGAGTTTGGGGTTATGGCATGAATGCTGTCGTCAGCGCCAACCACATCTGCAATCGGCTGACTGCGTGCTAGTTGACGGTGCCGCTCCTTCTGCATTCTGGCTTGCTGTACTACCGTTAGCTGTTTAGAAACTCGACGTTTGAATTCCCGCAGCTTTACGTTCTTTGCAGCGGGTCCTGCTACCTCCTTGAACAGAGCGAACGCGTTGATTAGCGCCAGGTCTAAGGCCCACGTCAACAGGCTCATAGAGAGACGCTTTTCCTTGCGCCGGATCGGGTTGGTGGCACGAAGCTGATCAACCCGATCCACGCCGTTCATGAATAAATTGTAGGCGACTATGAAAGCTGGTACTTGGAAGGTTTTGCGATGCAATACGCGATCCTTGGTCCAGCGCCGAAGGGGGGCAAGGCCACGACAGAGTCTTACAGCTTCAGGAGTTCCACCAGAAAGCACTCGCTGCGACGGAGTCCCTGCTAGATCGTTTGTATAGAAAATAACTGTCTGCTTGTCACGAAAGACGATGTAACCAGATTTAGCAGCTATGGTCATCGGCGCCATGTACGGGGTCTGTAGGTGCGGCGGGAGCTTTTTCTGAGCTCTCTTGTGCTTCACCTGAAGCTTCTCCCAGCCTGGTGGCACATCAACCGCAGCAATCAGCTCCCATGAACCACGCTCGCTTCGTCTACCCGTGCTTTCGCTGCTTCCAACTCCATTGCATTCCACTTTCCTTGCATGGAAAATCTAACTGTACCTACCATCTTCATTTCGCCGTCGGTAAATGCGAGAATCGTCTTAGCCAGATTATGGCGGGTGTAGACGTTATCACAAATGAGCAGTCGGAGGCCGTTTAGTGCTGCATATTGCTTGGTCAAATGCCCACACATCGCTACCCACAGTGCACCCGCCTCGCTTCGTTTGATGGGTATCTCAGGGCGCTCAAGCGTCCTGAATAGAGCTGAACGGAGCTCCGGAAACACGTCAACGTATCGCTCCGCCGGAGACGCTCTCGTTCGGTTGCCGGGGCCGTTGTCCCACACGGCGTATGTGTACAAACTCTTCCACCCCACTACTGAGTAGAATCTAACGCCATACTTGTCAGGCTTGGAGGGCATGAATGTTTTTGCGGCGGTCCGTGCTTTGGTCCGTACTGTATTCTCATCCAAGCTGACAGCCCCAACAGGCACCGCAATTGCCGCAAACTTTTGCTGGATTTGAGTCATCAGTCGACGGCTGTGCCACAACGGGTCTAACTCACGTCGTTCAACGGATACGCTTTCAGGAGCGTGAATCTGAAACCGACCTCTTATACTCTCAAAACGATTCCTTGCCATAGTCAGTGGGAAGTGGGGATTCCCCTTGAACATCTCTTTGGACCACAGCTCCTTCATTTCAGTGAAGGGGATGAAGCTCATAGCTATCTCCAAACCAATGTAGGCGTCCAGCTCATACACCGTAGCCTCTACATTACCATTCTCCTTCAGCAGCTTGTTAGTCCAACTAAGTAGTGAGTCGCGGAAGTCTCTTGTAAAGAAGAGAGAGAAAAGCCCCAGCTCACCCCGCTCTGTGTAGGTAGCTTGTACTTCTCTTCTCCGAATGATATGCAGGCCACTGCTCTCGGCGGTGCTGTCTACGTACGGATTCCCCGTTCTCCGGTGTGCCACAGGCGTCACTTCAACCTCTTGGGTTGTTTCTCCATCGGACGCTGTCGCACCGTCCTCATCGTTATCGATGATAGAAGCGTTTGCATTGGCCTGCTCCTCCTCTGTTTCGGAGGACTCGAACTCCCAGCTCGCAGTCCTCGTCAGAGTTAAATAGGTCAGAAATCTCCATTGGTGTCGATCGCTGCTGGAAGAACGCGAAATGTTTGATGGATGGTGCCTCAGCCATCCTCACACTATTTTGGTTTTGACGGTACTTCGAGGGAGATGCGCTGTTACGGGTCCGCTGTGGACCTATTAGCCGTGATGAGAAGCTGCCCAAACCCCTCCCTTTGATTTTTAGCCAATCGCAAGTACAGAGTTCACCTGTTAGAGGTCCGCTGCGGACCCGTAAGAGCCTCAGTCTGCCCTGGAAGTGAAAGGGTAACCTTACCCGACAAGCCTACAGAGTTATCGTGACTCGGTGGGTGTTGTCGAGGGAGTGTGCCTTTGTACATTTGTGCAAAAATCTGGCGTGTCTCAACACGACATATAGGTTTAGTGCTATAGTTGGACAGACCATATCGCGTACCCGTCTATGTCTAGGTTGTGGGCGCCCAATCTGTGTTCAGCTTATACGAATCCGTACTATGGGGGAAGCGTACACCGCCCATCTCGTGCAACAGCGCGCAAAATTGGGAATATAAGTTGGAAGTGCTCTATAAGTACGATTATGTAGTCCACATTACAATAATGTAGTCACATTCATATTGTGTATAGAACATGGTACAATTTCAGCTAATGAGGTCGTTCTCGCTGTCGCTCGGCGGCGAAAGAGCCAATCGGGTGCCACCTTCGCTGCGCTCGGCAGCCAAAGGCTGTTTTGGCCAATCAGAAGACGAATAAAAAGTGACAGGGGGGACAGACTGACAGACAGGGGACTCTAGTACATGTGGAGACTAGCCGCTCGCCGCCGCTCCGCGGCGGTGGGTATAGGTTAGGTCCCAACCCGTTCCGCTCGCTGTGCCAGCTCGCTCCACTACTGGGTAGCCCACCGGAGCGAAGCGGAGGTGGGCTTTTGTTGGTTTAATGTTCTTTCTGTTAACCGTGTGTGCCGCCTCGCTTCGCTCGGCGGGGAGGTAGGTTGATCGGTTTCAATGCAAATGAGGTATGTATTATCAAACGATGCAGAATGAAAAGTGGGAGACGCCCTGCTGCCTTACGCAGTGTCGATGCTCGCAGTGTACACTCCGTCGCTTTCTTCCAACTCTGGGTACTAGATCACCGCCTTGATCTTGGATGGCGCCGTAACTCGAGAGAGGGCCACGTACAATTGACCATGGGAGAAGCAGGGCGACGCCAGGTACAATCCCAGGTTGTGCACCGTTTGTCCTTGCGCTTTGTTGATGGTCATAGCGAACGCCGTCTGGACAGGGAACTGCTTGCGTCGCAACTGGTAGGGAAAGCTGGCGTCGTTCCCGTCGCTTATGAACACGATTATTGGAATCAGCACGTCCTGCGCGCGGCTCTCCCCGGTCATGATTTTGGCGTGGATGACGTTGGGCTTGAGCTCCACAACCCGAAGTCGCGTACCGTTACAAAGTCCCAGATCCGGGTTCAAGTTCCGCATGAGCATGATCGGCGCTCCCTTCTTGAGTGTCAGCTTGTGAGGTGGGATGCTGTTAATGTTCACCAAATTCAGGATCTCGGGCTCGAAGAAGTTCCAATCATCGTCGTCTTGAAGCTTATCGATCGACTGGTACTCATGAGCATCACCATCAAGTCTCGCAGCCACTGCGTCATTGATACGGTGGAACATTACGTTAGTCGTCGTCAAGATGGTACGGTTTGCAAAGTACTCGTCGGTAGCGATCGCCTGGTTGTTGATGTCGGGGTACATGACATTAATCAGTTGCTTGAGACCACTGGGGATTGCGCCGGGGGCAATCACCTCCTCTTCATCCACTTCGTCTTCTGGTGGGTCATCAATCAGCATACTGCGCGGAAGTTTCATATAGTCGCGACCGAGCTGCCGGTTTACCTCGTGCCTCCCCTCTCCAACTTGTAACAGAAAGTCAGAGAAGGCTGCAAGCTCTGCAGCGGTGTCTGCGCTGTGAGCCGCCCGCACCCGCATATTTTCAGTGAGATGTACTTGGCGGAAGTGCGACCACAGATGAGATGACTTCAGACATGCGTCGATCGTTTCCGCTGGTGTTCCTCTCACCCCGACCGGAAGGATTTGTCGAAAATCACCCGACAGAACCACTGTTTTCCCGCCAAACGGTTTTTCGTCGTTGTTCAGGACATCGCGCAAGGAGCGGTCCACGGCTTCGAAGGCGTGGCTGTGCGTCATTGGCGCTTCGTCCCAGATGATCAGACTGGCCTCTTGAAACAACTTCTTCAACTTGGACTGTTTGTGAATGGAGCACACCGACTTTTCGTCCAGTTTGAGTGGGATCTTGAAAGTCGAATGCGCCGTCCGTCCGCCCATAAGCAGTAAAGCAACAATCCCACTCGACGCGACAGCAATAGTGATCTTCCCCGGCAGTCGTACGCTTGCGAGAATGTGCTTCAAGAGGGTAGATTTCCCCGTGCCACCCGGTCCATCGATGAAGAACAAATTTTCTCCAGGCTGCGGATTGTGTACGGCACCCAGAACCAAGTCGTATGTCGACCGTTGCCCTTCGTTGAGTTCGTCCGTGTGGTCGTCCACGTATTGCAGTACGGAATGGTCGTACCCCTCGAGTTCTCTGCGGGTCAGGTTGTTTTTCAGTAGCGAGTCGAGAACCAATGTGGGGTAGTCACTTAGCTGCGGTAGATCAAACCCGGCAACGGCCTGACCACAGATCTGCGGCAGGTCGTTCAGGCACTTCAGCGTGTGAAACATGATCATGTCATCTTTGGTCTGGCCTTCAAGGTTACGGTACTTGTACACAAACCCCCTCGCCAACTCATCATAACACTGATTCCATAGTCCTCGAACATCAGATATACCAAGAGTGAGGCAAATAGCTGTCGCAGCTGGTACGGCATCCTGAAAGCAGATGCCTCCGACATGCAAGCAATCCCCTCCTGGTCGTTCTCCAAAACGCCGGAATGCATCGCTGCAGCTTGGAAAGTCGGATGAACAACACCGTCCACGGTTCTCATATTCTCAAACGATGTCGGCCCTTTGCGATGACAAAGCAGTAAACGCAGGTAAAAGCGCTCCCTATCCATAGGTGATACGTGGATCAGACGCCCAAAAGCCGCTTGGTATTTTTTGCGTCGAACCCATACTTTTGCTTTGGCATCCCATGAGAACTCTTCCGGGATTTCTTGGTACAACATGGTCTTGGCGATCTCGTTCTCGGGTTCGGGGCTTGCACACAACTCAAAGAAAATTGTCAACATAGTAGAACCCGCGCGACCAAGCACTCTGTCCGGGTCATCAGTGGGTTGGAGCACCACCATTTGTCCACCTTCCTAATGCACCGTCAGTATTGTGACCGCGTGCGTCTTGCCCTGAATTTTGTACGTCAGAATACGCATGGCTGCCTCCACCGGGGAAATGTGCCTAGCATTTAGGAACCGAAAGATTTCGTTTGGCTCCGAACGGGGTTCAATGGGATCACGCACAGCTTCAATCGTATGGACGGCCCTGTCTGACCTTGTAAACGTACTTGTACAGGTACTTGATCGCGCCGATCGTGGTACACACCTCCACGTTGATGTGGCAGTCGTACTTTTGACAGAAGTAGGCGTTATACGGTACCACCCACTGGTTAACAGTCTCGTTGTCGTACTGCCTGTCCTTAAAGATCAGCACACCGGGTTCACGCCGACGCCGCCGGTACAATGGAAATCCATCCAAGTTAGCCTGCGTCGCTTCAAGCAATGGCTTTGGAAACCCCTTCGTGCACTTCCCATCCTTCATACACGGGCTGTCAGGGTTCGCTGGCCCACACGGCCCATGCATCATACATGTCATGACCGTTTCGTACAGGTCGGGGT
>BSXT01000681.1:0-48111 GCA_030267785.1 Phytophthora fragariaefolia | reverse complement strand
ATACCTTACAAGGTTAAGTATACTTAATCTAATATAAATAAACCTACGCTTCCTCCTACACGTTGCGCACACGTGTAAGCTAAAGTAGTAAGCTAAGTAAGCCCACTACAGTATTGGTCGCTGCTGTCGAGCAATGGCTCCAGCAGCTCGCTGACCAAATTGGGTCAAATGCACCCGAGTATCTGGAAATGGTGGCAGCATGGCGGATCTACAACAAGGCTCGCAATCTTCGAGTGGACCGTATTCGGCTCCCGAAAGCAAGACTCGGGAAGAGGTTGGAGGAGCCATAGTGGTGAACCCCGCGTTGACGCAGTCCCACGTCACTGTTCCGTGGGTTCAAGAGCTCGCTGACGCTGAGCTCAAACTGCTGCAGATCCGTCTGCAGCTGCTGACTCTCTGTCAGCCACATCAAATGTCAGAACTCCAATCCCCGCGGCTGACCAAGCGGACGTCCAAGCCGATGTTGGAGCCAATGCCTCTGCCCAGGCTGGGCTCAACGTCTTGGTCGATCTTGCATCGACTGCCGCGATTTAGGCTTCGGTTCAACATTTTGCTTACTCTCAACTTATTTTGCAACCATATGTCACTAGTTCAGAGGCTTAATATCGTTTCATCATTCATTCCACATCACTTTCCCTTGTCAAATCACATTGTCAAATTCGTATCCGAAAATTCGTTCACATCGTATACAAACATAAATTTATGCAATCATCGTACAGTAGCTTCTTCTGCAGGGCGGGCTGTACATCTCCACCCACAGTCCATTTTTTTAGTGGGTTCCTAGTCCTCGTCAGCGACTTAGACCATCTGAAACCCCTGAGAACTGCGATTATCGAGCAAATAATCATAGCGTAATCCTCAACACGAGAGTTAGTCATGGGTCCCGATGTTGGCTCATCATAGCCAATCCACTTCACTAGGAATTCTCTGACTGACCTCCGAGTAATCGTTTCCATTGGCCGTCGGTCATCGAGGATGGACTCGACATCATACTCTTCTGCTAGTATATATGGCTCCTAGCTATCCTCTGGTATCAACCCTTCATCGAAGTCAAGTCTCACTTCGTCAGTGAGCTCACGGGCCAACCGAACCTTCAGTCGATCGCCAAACTCTCTCACCGCCTTCAGCCGGGACACGTTGACCACTGGGCAGAATCTATACCCACTTCTATCCGGGAGCTCCAGCTGATACGCAAATTTCTCGACCTTCCTTTTGATTCGGAAAGGTCCGTGCCACTGATGTACCAGCTTCTAAGTGAGACCTGACTTGACGCTCGCCGTGTACAACAACACTCTATCGTCAGGTTTAAAGAGAGGCGCCTGATTCTCCTTAGTCATCTTCAGCGCTATTTTTTGCTGGCGGTTGGCCTCTCTTCTCCACGCTAAGGCATCTGATTGCCTACCGAAACGTCGTTCCAATGAGGATGTCATCGCTTTGAGTGTAAATTGGGCGTCCCAACCATGTACCAGATAAAAGGGTGTTTCTTTCCGAGTGGTCTCTTTCGAGTTATTAATCGCAAAAAACTAGCCTCTCCACAATCTTATCCCAATCTTGCTGGAGGTAGTCCTCAGCATAAATCCGCGCTGATTGCGTTACTGTCTTCACCGAGCGTTCTTGTCGACCGTTTGCTTGCTGCCGATAACTCGGATCGCCCGCGATCGAGATTCCATCATCTCAGCGAAGGCTTGGAAGACCTCGCTCATGAAGCGGGGGTCGCGGTCATGCTTGACGAAGGATGGCGCACTGAAACTTCTGTATACACACTCTTCGAAGGCTTGCGCAACGCACAGCGCGGACGTGTCCGACAGAGCTTTCGCCATGACAAATTCAGTAAATGCACACTAAAATAGCAACAGAACTGTGTTGCCCCTCCGACACTTTGGTAGTGGGTGGGATGATAAAATCCATCGACACAATATGGAGTGGCCGCTCTGCTATGACATTCCTAGGAGAATACCCTCGTAATTGTCGGCGGCTCTTAGTCGAGTTACAATCTGGGCACGAGCACACGTACTTTTCGACATCTGCGTATAATCCAATCCAATAAGAATCAGCTTTGACTCGGTGGAAGATTCTGACGATACCATGATGGTCTAATGAAGATGAGGTTTTGGTAGGAACACGCTTGCTAGCAGAACTCGGAATCGATGTTGACCGCCAACTGGAGTATCTGGCAGCTCGAGGGGATGATGGCAAAACTTTTGACGACCCACAAAGCAAACCATTTCACAAACCAACGATAGAAGGTGTTGTTATGAACGTAATTGATGCGCTTGTGTCCGATGTCATACAACGGGACATTCGTGACTAGGTTATACACTGACTTCCATCGATTTGGAGAGTGGAGGTCTGTGACGACCCTCCGGCCCGTGTTCCGCCTTTGAAAAATCGTTTGAAAGCTGGTACATCTCCGCACCGATGCAAAGTACGTCAATACAGCCCGGAGAAGTCCGGAATTCTCGACACCTTTAACAAGAAATTAGTTGAATTGGGGTGGGTTTTCGAGAACCGTGAGAGCCGCTGGTGCTGTCCACCACGTCCGGTGTAAAAGCCCAGCACCAACGAGTACTGTCAAACGGTAGACTATCGACCAAGACCAACTAATGCTCTTACAGAGCAGATTACAGGAGTTATGCCGAACATTGAGATCGCTTTGGAACACTGTCGAGGGATGATGTTTTATGCAATGTTGGATTTTCTTAAAGGGTTCTGGCAGCTCCCGCTCCACGGGGGCTGCCGCGAATACCTTTCCTACATGACCGACGGCGGTATTTTCACGCCAACAAGAGTTTCACAGGGAAGCACAGTTGCTGCCCTATATTTCCAATCTACTGTTGAGATGGCTTTAGGCAACTTGGTGAACAAATGCGTGATTGTATTGATTGACGATCTATTAATTTTCGCAAAGACAACAGAGGATCTAGTTGATGCTATTAACGCTGTCCTTCAGAAGTTGGACGACTTTGGATTCATTTTAAACCCCAAGAAGTGCTCTTTGTTTATGACTGAGGTACGGTTGTGCGGCCGAATAATTAATTAGGACGGTGTCGTGCATGGCCCGAGACGTATCCAGGTACTACTGGATATGCCACCACCGACTGCTGCTGCCGAACGCCAGCTTTTCTTCTGCGCAAGCAACTGGATACGGGCCAATATGGTGGATTATGCCCGCGTGGCCCGACCACTGCAGGAACGACTGGATTCAGCACTGACTGGCACTAAGAAAACTAAAAGAGCTGCAGCAGGAGTGCAAATTGAATTAACAATGGAGGAGCTAGCGAGGTTTAGGGCAGTCAAAGCTTTGCTGGCCCACTCATCAAGCAAAACGCTACAGGTCACGCCCACACTACGAACAGACAGTGAACTTCTCTGTCGGTGACTACGTTTTACGCTCTCGTGTCGACGAAAAACTACACACAAACAAGCTACGCATAATGTGGGTCGGTCCATATCGTGTCGTTGGCAGTGCGGAATATTACTTTACAGTGGGGCATTTAGTACAATGGACGTGCACCCTTGTATGCAAAAATATACGCAGATGATTCTCTAAATGCGACCGAAGAGCTTCTAGACCATATTGCTTCTCAAGGAATATTGCTGGAAGTAGAAGCAATTGTGGACCACAAGTTGAACTCGGATATGGAAGCCTACGAAGTCAAAGTAAAATGACTCGGTCTCGAAACCAACGAGGACTCATGGGAACCCCTGAAGACCATGTGTGAAGATGCCTCACAACTACTACTTCAATACGCAAATGATTTCAACGACGACTTCTTCATCCGCACCATTATCTCGACAATCAACCGCAAGTAACATGATGTTTATACGATCATTGTGGCTGAACCTATGGGCGTTCCCTACCAAACGGCATAATCTGGTTTGGCAGGCTTATTATATAGTGACAACCCCAGACGTCGATGGACACTATCACAATGGTGACCAACAAATACCGACCCGATAAACATGCTGCGCAACGTTCAGGTGAAAAGGAGCAATATACCAAACATAATTTTAATCTGAAATATGGGCACATGTGATTGGACAATATTGGATTTTAGGACTACTATTGGCTAAAAGTTACACCTTGTAAATCTTGAGATCATGAACCTGTAACACTGCAACGCGTTGAAGTTGGTGCACCGGCAATAGCGGCGAGGCGAACACGACTAGCTGCAGCCTGTGAATGCGCCGTTGAATAGCTTGGAGGTCAGTGTGGAGATCGCACATCCTATCTCTGCTCCTCCAACCTGTGGCCTACAGGCATGGAGCAAGTGCTAATGAACTATAGTGAGGCAGATCACCACAGTCATCATTGCACCCGTAAAGACATCCTTCAGCTGCACCAAGAGAAGGAATGTTCCAACACAAATGTCGCTAGACTTGCACTTGAAGTGCAACCAAGGCAGACTGATGGGTGGCTTTCCCTGGGCTGCCAGAGTGGCAGGTGAAAGCGCCCGGAAACTAGACTAGGTAGTTCACTTTTGCTTTTGCAATCTGGCCAGCAATACGACTTGGTTTTAACGGGAGTTCCAGCTCCCAAGTAGCGTTGTTAACACGTCACAGTGGTGAAAGAAAACAACAATCGTGTGCATTCGCAAGGTCATCCCTGGTGTGGTGGATGATGAATGAGTACAGCATATCTCCGTGAACTATCAAGTCTAAGAAACCATGGCGAGACCCCTGGACACCAGCAGCCTCTGTCGTATACAACAAGTGACTCTACCGTATTCACAATGATAGGACTGGTGCGACTTCTATCTTGATCATCAGCCATTTATTTTCCAGCGCGCGGTATTGTCAATTCCGGTCAAAATTTCCGAGTCGGCGCTGTTCCCAGAATCACTCTTTTACAAAAGTCAAGTTGTTTGCCTGACCCATGTCATGCTCAATTCGTACTTAGAGCGATTATATTCGTACTTAATGGTGGTACAATAGTCAACGCAAGTGGCCGGTGCGATTGGCGGACTGATTGCTTGAATCGGCCGGTTCGGAAATTATGTCTAGAACACCCAATATTAGTACTATCGATTGTATTGGAAGCTCCAATCGGGAGATTCCAAAAATGAAGCACTTAGCAGCTCAGATCAATTGTGGGGGGGTCAGTAAAATTCGACGGTGTCATTGTGTCGGGGCAGTTCTGACATTTGAGTGACATGGCTTATTTCTGACGGCGTGTAGCCATGTCTGCCTCGTTGCAGTTGTTGCAGTCGCCGCTGCCATGAAGCGGTTGGAGGCGATGACGCACTTCCAGCGTAAGATCGACGAGAACCCGATGAACGCGGACGCGCACCACCACCTGGCGGTGCTGGCAAGAGCTGGAGGCGACGGGGACGCGCACGCACGCCACTCGCGGATCGCGTGGCTCACGCAGCAGGGCGGCCCCGCGGTCTCCAATGAGCTGGCGCTCGCCCGCATGCGTGAGGGCAAACGCGACGAGGCCGAGACATTGCTGCGCCAGACCATCGCGCGCTGGCCCACGTTTCCGCACGCGCACTGCAACTTGGCGGCCGTGTTGGCCAGACGGGGTGAGTACACCGAGGCGCTGACCCACTGCACCGCCGCGCTGCGCCAGGCGCCGCAGGACCCCAGCTTGCACCGCAATATCGCGCGCGTGTACGAGCAAGTGGGGAGGCCAACCGAGGCGCTGGCGCACTTTCAACATGCACTGAGTTTAGCCCCCGACGACGCAGAGGTGGCCAAGAGGGTGGCGCTGCTCTCCCTCGGCCGCGGCCGCACGGACGTCGCCGCCGAGTACTACGCCCGGCACCGGAGACTCACGGGCCAGCACTACGATCTCAAGCTCTGATATGTGCAGGCCAATGACCATGAAACGTTGAGGCGCGCCCGCTTTACGCGGCCGTGTGTCCAGAAGCAACTCAGTTCGCAGACCAGAGCTTGCATTATTTTTCGCGTTCCTAGCAATACAACTGGATTCCTGCCGACCATGAATGGATGCTTTGCCTCCCCGTGCCGGAGGAGGTTCAGCAGGGAGAGGTGACTAATGCATTGCGCGAGGTCATTTTGCTTGGGCTCGTTGGTCGACGAGCCGTCGGCAGACGGACGACTCACTTGTCAACTAAAGACATCGTCTAGCTAAATCCGTCGGGGCCAACTGAAGGCTGGAAGGTGTCGTGTCTTCAAGGTGAGATCTCATGCCGCAGTGCTAGGAAGGGGTATTTCCGGTGGCACCGCTGGTGTGTGGGGGGAGGTACAGGGCGCAGCCAAGGTGGCTATGTATGAATAGTTCGGACCTTCCTCCGCGCAGAAGGTCCTCGTGCCCTGCCCCTTGTCTTATTCCAGCCCCAGCTTTGAAGCGATTAGAGAATGACACTGATAGACATCGATCCTGCCAATCTCCCCCTGTTTTCTGCGTTCTATTGCTGGCAGGCTAAAGCCCTTCGCCTTGGGGATTGCGAGGACCAGCTCAGCTTCAGAAGCTGGACGCAGTCGAGGAACAGACCTGACCTGGCCCTATTCAAGTCCAAAGTCGACAGGCCTCCATCTCGACGCTCTCACTCCTCACTCTCTCTCGCGTCACCAACCTCTCCATCTGGCTGGCTGACTCCCCTTCCTCGACGAGCCAAGTCCTCGAACAACAAGTCCCGCATTCGCCATGAAGCGCTCGTTCCAACACGTGTCCGCAGTCAGGTCCGACGTGGACGACAATGCCGCCACCAGCGTCGACACCGAGCCGGTCGCCAGCACTGCCGTCGCAGCCGCTAGCCACGATACCAACTACTTCGGTCGAGCACGGAAACACAGAGCGCTGTGCTGCGCCGCACCTTCAGCTCTGGAGGTGCCTGAACTAAACAATTGCAACAACATCGCGATCGCGCTGCTGTCGCCGCTCTCGCCTGCACGGAGATGTGGGGAATTGGAAGTAGCTTTACGGGAAGAAGCATTGCTGTGTCTCGTGCTGTCGTTTCTCAATGTACGAGAGCACCAGATCATGCGGCAAACCAACAAAATGTGGAGACGAAGAGTGCAGACGTTGGCTCTGGATCGACTTGACTTGTCTGCTCAGACCTCTACCGTCAGTACTCGCACGCTGGACCGCGCGTGTCAAGGAGTGTTGCAGAGCTACAGTCGTGTCTGCCGGCTAGATTTATCAGGCCAACGGTCCCTAGCAGATCGTGATCTGCTCGTTCTGACATCATGTTTCTGGGCAAACCTCGAGGAACTAGTTGCCGATGACTGCCTCGAGATTTCAGACTTCGGCGTGCTCGCTGTTCTAAATGCCCAGTCACTTCGTCTCCGTTCCGTGTCCGTGCGGCGATGCAAGCGCGTTACTGGAGGGCTCTTCGCAGTTAACAGCTCACCGGCCCAGCAGCTCACAGGATCACACCCATCTCTTACTTATCTTAATCTGGATGACACTAGCGTCACTCGAGCATTTATTTCACGTGTCGAGGCTCACTTCCCGACGCTCCAGTACTTGAGTGCCCTGCATACTCCGGCTCATCGCACATTTTTCTTGCAGAATCCTGTGTTAAGCCCTCTATTGAACGAGTTACAGATGCTTGTGAGCAACGAACTCGTCGAGTTGCCATTGCTGCCAGCTCTTCTTGATGAATTCAACAAGTGGCGCCGACGCCAGCTTCAACATTGTGCTGGAGTCTTTACTAACACGTTGATTTCGAGTGGATCACGAGCTCTGTTGGACGTCCCCATACTGCTTACTCCTGGCCATGATGCTGTTGGTACGAATGCTCGACAAGAGGAAGAAGACCGGCTGGCGTTGATGTCACCACTGCTATACGCATGTGCTAGTGGAAGAACCCGCGTGCTACCAGTGCTTATGGATTTGGCAAAGGGCCAGTCCGATGGTGTTGCATTCGATTTAGAGAACACCGACGCGGATGGCCACTCGGCGCTGAGTCTTGCGGTTGCCAATGGACTAACAGAAGCTACTCGATTGCTTCTGCGAGCTGGAAGCGAAGTGAACACGCGCGCTTTGAGTCTGGCTTCGCCACTCTACCTTGCAAGTGAACATGGCTGGGATGTGCTTGTGGACATGTTGCTCGACGCTAACGCTAGAAGGGACTGTGCTATCGCAGGTGGTGCCACTGCACTGTGCGCTGCCGCCAAGAATGGCCACCGATCGACCGTGCTGCGGCTGCTTGCAGCAGAGAAGCAGGCTGACGATGAGAAACAGGTCCGAGGCCGCACTAGCACAAAGCAACTCATCCAGGCGTTGTTCTTGGCCTGTGAAGGTGGGCACTTGTTTGTGGTCTCAGACCTTTTGCTGCTGACAGACATGGATGCCAATGTCCTTATGGATGAGAATGTATCGCCGCTTTATTTGGCATGCCAAATGGGATACGTGGCTATCGCATCGCTACTACTTGCACGTGGTGCCAATCCGAGCTTCCGCCGACCACAGGGCGGTGTGTCTTGCCTGTACATTGCGGCGCAAGAAGGCCATGATCAGCTTGTTCAGCTCCTCGTGCGTGCGGGGGCCGATGTGCATGCAAAAATGGATGATATGTCTACAGCACTGCACATTGCTGCGCGAATGGGACGGAAGGCCGTTTCCCGGGCGCTGCTACGCTGTGGTGCTAGACTTAATGACCAAACCCGATCCGGATTGACAGCCTTGTACATTGCTAGCGAGGAAGGTCATACGAGACTGGTTCGTTACCTTCTGGAAGTTGGTGCTGCTCGAGATATCCAGACTGCCAGTGGCGCTACAGCACTCTTCGCAGCAGTACACCGTGGCCACAGTGCCGTTGTGAAGGCATTGCTTCTTGGTGGTGCAAGTGCTACCGTTGCTAAACATAACGGTACCAGTCCACTGGACGCAGCAGCCTTGCTCGGGGATGTCAAGGTTGCACGTATTCTGCTTCGGTTTGGTGCCCGTGTTGGCGGGTTGGCGCTGCACTTTGCCGAACGTCGACGAGATGCTGCCGACTTGCAGGCTCTACTGCGTACGCGCTACTACACCCAACACTTTCTCCACGGTGTCAGTTCTGCCTTCATGACAAGCCTTCCACCTGCAGTGCCTCCATCTGTGACAGCAGCAGTGGCCGCAGCTTCCGAGAGTGAGACGACACGAGTCCGATAAAGGTATCAGCGTCCAAGCGTTGGGCGTACTTATAGTAATCGAGCATGCAAATTCAACTCGAAGGGGTCAAGGAAGTTATGTTTATTATCTAAGCTTAATGTAAACTGATCTAGCAGCAGCACGGTTGTGCTGTACCAGAGCCATTCGTTCGTTCAGTGTCAGTAATACTCAAATTACGCGCTGTGCGCAGAGGCATCGGAGTGCTGTTCATATTTTGCCTTCGGACTTGACTTCAGCTCGCCTTTGATCTTATCGAACTTGCTGTCAATCTTGCTAGCCATATGGTGGACAGCCTCCTTTGCGCGCGCCTTAATGGATGGTTTCTCAATTTCGCCGATAGCTACTTGGACCTCAATAATTTGGCGTTGCAGTGGGGCGAAACCATTGAACGTGGCGTCGCGCGTAGTGCTCACCAGCCACTCCAATGTCTCGGACGTTGTGGGCTTCTTGTCGCTATGCTTGTTCGGCGCTGGATGTTCGGTATCGAACGCGTTGGCTACCTTATGCAAGTCGGCCAAGGCGTTAAAAGCTTGCTCCATCGCACTACGAGCGGTGTCAACTTCAGCCACACCAGCGTCCTTGCGGATGTGATCAGCCACATGTCTGAGCTGTTTAACAGCCTCCTTGGCGTGGTCAAGACCATCGTCGAAGAACGACGTCGCCGAGCTTGAGTGGTGCAGATGATATTTGTGGTCATACTCGCCTAGGTTCCGCTTGAGCGCCTCCAAGTAGCTCAGGGAATCCTGCGCACTTTGGTGCAGTTGTGCCTGCAGCTTAGTGAACTCTTGTTCGGTCATTGCGTTGGTGCTGGACTTGCCCATGGTTGAATGGGGTGACGGGCTGCTTGGTTACTCGGCTTGCGATCTTCAGAGGAACTTCTGGAATGGTGCCATGCATTTTAGTTATGTCAATCGAATGAACCCACGCAAAATGATAAAAGGGAGAATCCTTTTTCGACTGTCTCACTGTGACGAAAATGCCGAGAATCTACCAACCAGCTGCAGAACGGAAGTCGAGATCTTTCTCGGTCCAAGAATCCCGGACGAGGTTCGCGGCGGATTCTCCTCGCAACAATAAGTCACCTAGCTTGACCTCCATAAAGCATTGATAGATGTCCAAAACGCAAAATGCTCGTGAAGAACGCATGCGGCCACTTGACGCAAACACACTAGGGCTATTCCAAGTCAACGCACCGAAGATTCTTTCGTTCGTGAAAGCGAAGAAAACTCTCTAGCAAACGAGCTTTGCTACCAAAATCGATCCCGAAAGACAAACCAAGCTTGCAGTTAAATTTGGTCTTTTTACCTGTATTATAATGCTGTGGATGGCCTGATTACATGTACCACCATCCTTTCGCACTATTTTAGCCAGGACAAATATGCCGTCGAACTCTACTTCCAGCAAATACTGTTCTCAGATTATCGGCTGCACTTCCTTAAACGTGTCTTCAACCTTTGGCCGCTTCCAACGAATGGTGCAGGAGTTTGCATGGTTGGCTTGAAACGCTAGAAAAAATAACACGCATTTGTTGCAGACGCTGGAGGTGTACAGTATACTGTGAAGGAAGAGTTGTAGAAAAGCTTAGATGCTCAAGCTCTTTTTCTCCTTTCCTTCGGGGGCGAAGTTGGTTTGTCCTTTCAGGCTATTCGACATGGCGTTCACGGCGTCCATGACGTGGTCCGCGAACGAAGGTACCAATGACTCCTCTGCAATTGAAACCTGATGTTTTAATGCAGAAGCCCCATTGAAGTTGTTCCGTAAGGTCAACCTGACTACGACTTCAACCGTATCGATAGTCGAGGAAATACCATCGGTACTGCTGCGCTCGCTGTTGCTTCCGCTGTTATCACCGAGCCAACTGTCTTCTGACGTAGTCGTAGCTTTGTTTGATCCATCATTGCTGTCGCTTTTTGTACCAGTAAGGGCTTTGGCAGCAATACCCACAATTCCATCCGACTTGCCTTTCCTGTCATAGGCTCGAGCCGTCCTTTTAAGATTATCCAATGCGTCAGAGACCTCATTAATCTTGCTACGGGTAGCGGTGATCTCCGACTCGGATGGAGGTTCACTCTTGGAGATCTGGTCAGCCACATACCGCAACTCCGAAGCCGTGTCTTTGGCCGCTCGAATGTTTTTCCGCATGAATGACTTCGATGTGTTGATGAAGAGAAGTCCATGGCGCCTGTCGTATTCGGCGAGGCCAGTCTTCAGAGTCTTGAGACAGCGAGCTATTTCCCCCGCGGTTTGGATCAGCAGTTGCTCCAGCTTTGAAAACTCCTGCTCAGCGGTGATGTTGGAACTCGAAGACTTGCCCATGATGAAACTCGAGCTTTGATGGGAGGGAGATGCAGTTGCTATTGCGGTTGCCGTCGAATTCCGGACTGAGGCGTGAAGATGCCGAGCTTTTCGTTTGTGCCGCTAGGGAAGAGACTCATCTCCTCGAATAGTGGCTGAGCTTGTGTCGCCTGCTTACCGGTGCCACCCGAGTCCACTTCAACTTGCAGCCATCCCGCCTCAAATTGGGTGGTCCACACGTTTTGATGCCCATCGTCATCATATGTTAATTTTCCATTGAGCACAAAGCAGCCAGCATGGCGACGTGGTTCCAGAAGGAGATCGTGCTCACGGCGCCCAGCCGCGGCTTCCACTGTGCGTATCCCCTCACCCACTAGCGCGGCACCCACTAGCCCCACTCTAAACGCCGTTCTGCTGCTCGTTCCTGCATGCGACAGTGGTGACGCGCGAGGTCGAGAAGCAGGTTTGACACGCTCTTCCACCATCACAATTAGTCCAAGAACTGTGGAGACCGACACACTTTTTGCCATGTTCCGTTACTTGGTGCTGCTGTGGTGGCACAGCTGCCGGAGCTGTCTCGCGTGAAGGTGGGCATGGCCAACCTGTTCATCAAGCACACGTCTGCATCGCTCAGTATCAATGAGAACTGCGACCCGGACGTCCGGTGAGAAAGCCCCTCACTCCGTGCAGTGATGGCTGCCTAGTCTAATAGGATTTCTGCTGGACTAGGACCGACATGGAGGGCGCGTTCAACCGAATTGTCCCGGAGTCGTGGAACAAGTAGGGTGCTTTGCCGTGTCCCCGCAATTCTATTTAATGGGATCCTCTTACATTGTTTTGTGTATTATTTGCAGGGAGTTTTTCCGCCACACGGACGAAGGCGATGGTGGGTAACACGCACTGCTATTGTGCTGCTCGCACGCGCTAATTGTTTGTTTTAGACGACATGCCGGGTCACATCAAGTCGACGCTGATCGGTGCGTCGGTGAACATCCCGATCACGAACGGCAAGTTTAACCTCGGCACGTGGCAGGGTAAGAAACTAGGTACCTCGTTCACGTTGAAGGCGCTTGGACTTGGTCTCATTGTTTTGTATTTAGGTATCTACTTGTGCGAACACCGCAACGTGGGCGGGTGGGGCTCTGGACACCAGCGCAAGGTTGTGGTCACTATTCAAGGCTCGACGGCTTAAGTGGATCTACAGTAGTAGTTGGAATAGCTTGTGCGCAAACCAGAGCAGGTAGTAAGCTCGCAAATTTACCCGCTCATGGATCAGCGACATCAACCCCGTCGAACTGCATATTGCTTCTAAACGAAGACTTTTACAGGACCACTATTGATTTACCACGACTGTCTTGGACGGATTATGGAAACACAGTCACTACGGTATGCGATAAGATGCTGGTACTCAAGCGTACGTGCTGCAGCAAGCTTCTGTCATTCACTATCATTACCAACTGACTACGCATTTCGATGTGTGATTAATGTTATCTGAACAGGTAAAAAATATGTTGTACATGCAGGCTTTGCTCGAAAAGCAAAGATGATCTGAACGAAGCCCCTTGCAGCTCTAGTTCCCAGGCCGCACCTTAGGCCCAGGTGGCGACTTCGTGTCGTCTATCCAAGTCGGACGAGTCAAGCGCTTCCCCTTCTTTGGCGGGTGCGCCGCAACTTTTGGCAAATGAATAAATGCGAGCCCACGGCGGACATGAATCGCGTATAAGCTGCAAGTTGTAGCAGGCGCAGGCACTGAACACGGGGAGATATTTCTTAGAGCGGTCGATGGGGATCCGCATGGCTTGCGGCTCTCCATTGCGCACAAACAGCAAGAACCCAGCCAACAGGTCGACAACCACTCCAATCCGATCCTCTTCCTTGAACGCCCCGGCGTCCAAAAAGCTCACTCGAGCAGGAAGTTGGGGCTTCGGTCCTCGAAACGACCCTGTCGTGATGAACCCCCCCTCGCAGTACATCACCGCCGGCATGTGGTCGCACGCCGGGGTCGGCAGCGACAGCGTCCGCTTCAGATGCTGCGCATCGACGCCATAGTATCTGAACCCCGCTTGCCCCTGAGTGACCACTTCCGAGATGCCAATATAGCTGCCCTCACTGAGCCCGACACACTCCCAGTAGCTCACCGCCCCGGGAGCACACACCCGGTCGCCAAACATCGAGCCCCCGTTGGGCCCCCAATGGGACACGAAGCAGTCCCCACTCTCCACCAAGTACACGTCTCCACCGTGTCTCGCCGCGTCGAAACGAAGGTCAAAGTCGTCTGCAGCACGCCCAACGTCCACAGTATCAGTACAAACCCATGACTCAAGAAAAAAAAAGCAGCAAAACTCACACGACGCAATCGCCTGCAGCTGCCTCAGCAGTGGCAACATAACTGCGAGCTGTAGCGTCTCGCCGTGCGGCGGCTGGCGCGCCAGTTCCACGTCCGGCAGCAGCGCATTGGTGCGACTCGCCAGCCAGAACCACACGGCGGCGCAGCCCTCGCGTCCCACCGATTTCTGCGCACACGCGAGCGTCGCAACCGCACGCGCATCCAGGAACTCGAGCAGCGGCGCCAGCGCCACCAGCGCCACGCTCGGAGAGCCGCCGCCGCCGCCTGCGCGCTGCTGCTTGGACGGCGACATCTCGCCACTTCAGAATTCAGATTAGCGTAGTCAGCCCGAATATGTATCACTCCCAGAGTTGATGTGTATAATATCTGGAAGTGACCAATCCTTTACCCTAAACTCTAGTACTCTAGGTACGGTTCTGTATACCACCGCATCCGGCGGGTGTATACAGCCCTGCTCTACCACCCAAGACAACCATTTCGAAACAACACGATCGGCTCTAAATTTAGACTTCGAGAAAAACGTCCCTAGCTGGAGAACACAGTTAAGTACGATTTTTGTTTGCCAATCTTTGGCGGCGTTTTACGCAGACACCCCAAATTGAGGCGTAGCGTATTTTTGTTTGACGAGGTTCAATTATCGCCCCTCTGCTGATGGTAGCCCTATTGCGAAGGATTCTCACATGGATTCTACTCGGGGCATTTGGTACTGGTGTATTGACCAGCAGTGTTTCGCTCCCGAGGGATCACGAACCCTCCCCCCCCCCCCCCCCGCCAGCCGTAGGGAGACCACAGCGCCTTATGGTAGCCAGCCCGCGCAAAGGGCACCATCACAGTCTCTGCGTCCGACCCAGCAGCAGATCAGCTGTTCAGTGACAGCGCTATTCTCGCTGCAACTTCGAGGACGGCTCACAGCGGACAAGAGTGAAAGGTTCCAGCAGCAAGCACTGCAACCAGATGACTTCTAGACTCTCTGCGAAATGTACCTAGCGACAGTGAAGCTGGATGCTCCGGCGAGGACAACACAGGGGAACCAGTATCCAAGGACGAAGACGACGTATCCTCCGTCGTAGCCGACGAGATTCCCCAGGAGGGGGTTGTACTTCAAGTGAAGAATCGAGTCCGGGCGAAAACATCTTTGTGCTGGAGGATGATCTCCGAGCAAGAGTCACGAGTTTGAGTCAAGCGGATGCATGTGATGACCGCTGTGTCCGAGGCGAAGAAGTAGACCTGGAGCACTTCCTGGTGTCTATTGATTGAACCCGACCACGAAGAAGCGGAGCGTTCTCACAGCTTTGACACTGCCGACAAAGACTGACACAACAGGGCGACGACGTGGGATCGGAGTGCGTCAGACTTTTACCTACTAGTTGTCTTTTGTTGGTCGTATCTGTCGAGACGCTTGGTGCTCAGTGTACAGCGTATCAACATAAAAGTGCGGGACCTGTTCGAGAGTCACCTGGATCCACTGCAACCGCAAGAAGGAAAACGAAGCTAAGGGAGCGCACCGTAAGGCTTCATCAATAAAAAGAATGTGGCCATCACTGCGGCCGAAGCGGGGGGAGAAGCGGGAGAGTAGGAGAGCAAGACTGTGCCCCCAAGAACAGGGAAGCCGACAATATCATTTATACCTATTGTGCAGGCAAGCAGCAATAAGTAGCGTTAGGCACTACCACAGTACAAGGAATAAATAAATCAAACGTGCTCAGCTAACAAAGTAGATTATCAGTCGAAGCAAATGCAATTCTAGATGCTCGCGTCGACGGTAGTCACGTCCCAGTAACTCTCGTTTACCTTTAGAAGCATGACTATTCCAGGGTCAGCGGCGTCATGCGATTCCTTTCGTAGCGCAATACCATCCTAGCAACGCTCAACAGCCGCTCCACGATGTTAGACGTCGGTGGAATGACGGCCAGCAGCTCGTATGCGCTCGGTGCGACTTCAACCTTGCGCCGCTTCAAAATGAGGTCGGCGAAGCCCATTTTGGTGGGCTCCGCCTCGCCCGTAGGCCCCTCTGCCGCGTTCTTGGCCCTCAAAAACGGCTGCAGTGCCGCGCGCTCCGGACGAAAGAGGCGTTTTGCTTGGCCAGCCAGCACCTTCACCACACCCGACTCAAAATCCGGCGAATGAACAATATCAGCTCTTGACGCTACAACAAAAGAGTTAGCAACACAAATGAGTAGCGTTTAGCTGTAAATACGTACCGAGGTAGTTGGCAAATGGTGGCTGGAGCTCCAGAAGACCATCAAGCAGGTCACGAGCGTCCAGCAAGTTAAGACCTTCGGACTGCAGCTTCTTCGACACGGACTCCACATCCGCCAGCTGAGCCAGGAGCGCCTTTAGCCGCCGGTTTGCTGCCGGGGACGGCATCTCCTCGGCGATCTCCTCGTCGTCCGCACTGATGAACTTACGCAGCTCGAAGTAGCGCGCAAGCATCGTGTAGGTAGAGCTCCAGCGCGTCTCGTTCCGCAACTTCGGTCGAAGAGAAGTCTTGAGCCTTTTTCAAAAACAATATATAAGAAATTAAAAAATCAAAATATGTCGAGGCTTAAAGTCAAGTTTTGCGTACCTCAATTTTGCAGCTTGAGTGATTGTTCGCAGGCGCTTCATGAGTGACTGGACTTGCTCCAAGTCCTCCTCGTACGAGTCCAGAAAGCTGCGTACTGCCAAGTTGAGCCGATGGCTCGCGCAACCGACCAGCGGCACTCCCATCAGCCGTGCCAGCCTCTTGTTCATCGCACAGTTGTCACCAACTAGAAAAATCACGTTAGCGAGATCCTTACCAAAAAAGGGCAAACACACAGCTAGTGATGCCATGTGGCTCTCAGCGTTGAGACGATCGTCCGGGCCGTTGATAACCGGAGCAAGCGACTGCAGGGGGCAGTGGCTGACGCCATTGAACTCAAAGCAGACATACTAAGTAGTGCTCGGTGCCGTGCATCCAGTCGTCCAGAATCATGCCAAACTTACCCAGGAGAATGGCACCGATGTTCTTCTCGACGGTTTTCGTCACGTTCTCCATATCGCGCCCAGGTACCACCTTGCAGACAGATGGTAAATTGGTGTACCTTTCAAAAATAAACATAAGTTAGACAGATTCTGGATGACAATCATAAAAAAACATATTACCGTCTTGTCGTCTCCATCTCGACAAAGGAGAAGAGAAGGTTTCCCTTGACGACCCAGAGAAGCCATGCGTAGCGGTTAGACGCCTTCTGGCGAACCCACGGCAGCAAGGTGCCTGTGGCGGCAGTGCTGGCCTCCTCCATCTCAGCCTGGAACCTCGGGTGGTCGGACCGCACGTGCGACACGAGGTTCGTGTAGCCCGTTTTGGACGCGTGTTTGCGCGTCTTACTGCCTTGCAAGCCTGCAGGCCGGTCGGGTCGCCGTCCTCGGTCAGGAGCGGCTTGAAGTAGAACGAAGCTACTTGCTTTGGCGTGAACTTGCTCTTGGTGGGCTTGGGGGCGAGGAGATTGTCGGACATGGTTAGACTTGATGAGGTTGCTTGGTTGGGCTCGTTAAATGGCAGAGTGGGGTGCGCTAGTGAGGTTGATCATGCTTGAGCGCTGAGAACCAACAACGAAGCGTTGGCAGTCGGCTTCCGAGGTAAATATTGTGCACGGATACATCAAGCTTTCAAAATACGTAACATCTAACAGCGTGCTCCCTTAAATAAGATATTTACTGGTTTTCCATTAATATATTTTCAGTAATATATTTAAATTTTGAATAGGAAGAAGTGCATACGGAAATAGCTTCAATCAATTCGCAATGATAAATTAGAATAGTGTGGAGATAAATTAGAATAGTGTGGAGTACTCTATTACCAGACGACGACGAAACCCGAACAACACAGACACCACACCGACCGACTCCACATGAGGATCACGTCAACACTGCATCTTCATAATCGACGCCGCGTCAACCGCGGTACTGCATCATCACGACCAATAGAGGCTTTCAGAAGGACCGACAAATAAAAACACGTAAGGCAAATGGCCAGTTCAGTAGAGTTGCTCAGTTTAGTAGAATCTAATAATGACCAATCCAAACGTCAAGGACACGACGATTGGTTTAAAAACCAAACCTGCATGAATTGGTTTAGTGTGATCTAGTTTACACTTTAGTGATAGCAAAAATGGCGGAAATTCGAAGAAACTACAGCGACGAAGAAATGGAGTATGCTATTCAGCGTGCTCTGTCAGGCGAGGCGAAAGTGGCAGTTGCTGAGCGCACGAACATTCGGGTCAAAGCTGTAAAAGAGGGCGGCCGTGGCCCAGCTCCGCTCTTGCCTCCATAGGCCGAGCAAAGTTTGTTTGAGTGGGCTCTGATTATTACCTTTTACCATCAAATAATTTTACCCTACTATTTTTGATCGATTTTGATTCAGTGTGGACAATCCGGATATAATAGAAATTCCTCGGTACGGTGCATTTGCTCTCGCGACCAATACGTTGTCCAAGATAAAAAAATCTACTAAACTGGCACGCCCCCAGATTCTAATGTCGGTGTTGTTTCAATGCTGGCATCCTATTGCTTGTAGTCCTGTGACAGCAGAACATGCCTCAAAATAGCCGAGCTCTCCCTCTATCTTGTCATGTGCATACGTTAATAAATATCCGTGTCTGAAGCCCCTGCAGCCGTTGAGAAAAATGTTGTCGGATTTCTCTACTAAACTGGCCATTTGCCTTAGCTCAAATACCCGTGGCATCGACACCGTTTTTAGCTACGTGTTTTTCACTAGAGCGTGTGCTTCAAGGTTAGCGTCATTCAAAACCACGTGGTCAAAACCACGTAGCGATCTGCGTGCGGAATGATCATTCATTCCGAGGAAACTTTAACTTGTCATGGACGATGAAGAGGCCAAGCTCCAATATCGCTTCATCGTTGGCGAAATACCACTGGCTGGATATCCGCAATCGCTAGGGGGCTCGCAGCAACGCGAACGAACCTAAGCGCACTAGCACGGGCCGTGGAGCACACTCGCGCCGCTAGCTCGTCCTCGTAGACGGAGTTGGAGCAAATATAATGCACTGTCTTCGTGCAGGATGAGCACTCGGCTACGCTGAGCACTTCTTCGTCCCCAACAGAGCACTCCTGGAAGCTGCACCTGCCACGCATAGATGTAACTGCCCTACGGGATTTCGAATTGACGAGGACGGTAAGAGGATGATGTGCTACCGTTGAAAGGAAACCAAACACGTAGCGAGCCACCGAAAAAGAGGTGTGGATCACAGTACGTGTTTTTCACTACCGGTTTTCTGGAAAAAAGGTAGTTCTGAAGCCTCTAATGGGTGGTTGTGGAGGGTTGGAGGGCGTTGCTGCATAGCACGCCCTCCCTGTAAGGCAACTAGTGCTAGGAGCGTTTGTCTAACTGCTATCTGAACTTACTTCGCAATCACCAATAAAGCGCACAAATGTCATAAAGTAATTCTTTAACGACCACAAGTATCGCAACGACATCCCGGGCATGAGGACGACTACGAGTACGACGCCGAGGGCGATGTCAAGATGGCGATGCCGCAGCCCACTTTTGAGGTGACGCGTACTCCCAGCCTGAAGGTGTGGAGCCAAGCGTCGATCACGACTTTTCTCCTGGAGCGGAGGCAGTATGAGGGCAAGATGTTGGTGCAATGCCACGTCACGGGCGAAGTCAGAACAACCGCGACCCGGAGCATTCGCTCTACAATTGAACCAAGGATATTGGAGCACGTTGCTCACTACATCCTGAAGAAAAATGTCACCAGTGTGACGGACGACATGCTCGTGACCGAGATGAAGAGGAAGGTTGGCGCAATGTTGAACGACCGTGTCCCCGACGTAACTCATTTCTCTGCACGCAAGTTGAAGATGGACATCGCCGAGTTAGACGTCGAGGCACGAATTGCCAGCTATTTCATGATCTTCGACCGGCTCGTGGAGGACAACGGTCTCTCCGGAATGCTGGGTCGGGGTCCTGCCGATGATAAAGAAGTTCGGCAGCGCATGAAGTTGCGTTGCAAGATCCTATTGGCCAATGTGACCCCGTAGATTCTGAAGGTTGCCTTGAAGAGACTTATCGAGTTGACTCATCGAGGGGCAAAGGTGAACGACGTTGCTCTGCACGACCTGATGATTGAGCGGTCAACGAGACAGCAACAGTACCATCTCATGCAAGCTGAGATGAAGTAGAGTGCGGGCCCTCAGGTTAAGGAGACAACTGCACCAGCGGTGAAGAGCACGCAGCGCCCAGGCAAGCCGCGGTCGCAGCCTCGGGAACTACAGGGAGAGCCCGCAATGCTGCAGAACACCGTACGCCGCCGCGCGATGGCTGTCTGATCTGCAAGGGCGCATGCGGGGCTCGGGAATGCCCGACTGCCACCGCAGAGCAGAAGGCCGACGTGGCATAAAAGTTGCGCGAGAGGCGTGCAACCTGGGAGTGTTAAGCGTATCACTGCTGGTGGCGAGCCAACGTTTTGCAATGCGGTGATCAATGGTGCAGTTCGCCATTTTGTGTTGAGGTACGCTCGGCAAGCTGTGACCCGTTTCATTAATGGCTGCCTACTCTACAGGCACGTCAAGGGCGGATAGCTGATCCTGCGCGACCGGACAGTATCCCAGGTGGTGTCAACACGCAATGAGTGCATGCACATGGACTAAATTTCATGGTGACAGCTACAGAGACGCCAAGTACGTCCAGGACAAGTTGACCCACTACTGTGAACTGGTAGCAGCCGGCTCTGCCAATAGCCACACGGGCGCGGAGGGGCTGCTAGACTGGCACAAGCGATTTGGCCTGCCGTACATATGGATATCTGACACTGGTGCGCATTTTAAGTGCGAGGTGATGGAAGAACTAGCGGAACGCATCAAAGCGACTCATATGCTACTATTTTGCGGTCCCACCAGTGCAGTGATACCATGATGGGTATGGCAAACGAGCGGGAGAACGTAAACGATCCTCGAGGAATGCATGACGTCTTTCTTTGGTGAGCTCGTTAAATACAAGTCGGTTGATCATGATGGTGCCAATTCCATGCATGTTCATTCTGAGTAGCTTAATCGCAAGCAAGACAGACAAGTAGAATCGATCAACAACGACCGTGTACCAGTGGTGCCAGCCGCCCCCCCTCCAACACGATCTATTGGTTCTGTATCACTGCAGCTGCATCGGTTTTGTTGTCTATAAATCACCACTGCATTTGCACACATAAATCGCGAACCTAGCCAGTGACGGCATACGTGGCCAGAAATGGGAAGTAACGCCTTGAGTTACGTCATACGGAACAAATAAACATACTTGTGCCAAAACGCCGTTCTAGAGTTGCACAATACAACAAGCTTTGAACCATAGTGATGGGGCTTGTCCGGCATGAACATGCGAGTGACGTTTTTTGCCTGGATGTTGATGGAAGAGCGCCTTCGTCGAAAGAAAACACCGACGGAAGAGACCATCCCGCAAGGAAGCACTGCTGGATTATATAACACACTATTCGGAGCTTCAAGAACAGACGCCCGGTAAACTGGCACAGTATCGAGATATCCGAACTTGCGTGCGAAGAGGCAAATTTAATAATGGGCAGAATGTAAAGGACAAACCGAAACAACTAGCTCCACTACATACAAGGCACCAGGGGCTCCTAGTGATCAGAGGACTTGTGTCGCGTTAGCACAATACCTTCGGAAGCAGGCTATGTAACGACTCCATAATCACCATCATAGTCATCCTTAGAAGCGAAGCGGCGACACTTTGTGAGTGGATCCTGTGAGCAGGTGGTGGGTCACAAAGAAGTGTGGCTGAGCTTCAATGCCTGCAAACGGACTCACCCATTGCGCCAATAGTTTGTTGTGGGCGAGCCGCTCATCAATACAGGGCCAGAGCACATAATCTCAAACGCCGAAGTTGGTCTTAGTCCCTTTCGCCACTGTCATACCGTAGAGACGTTTCTTCTCATTCACAATTCCTTCGCGATGCATCGCAACCAAGGAAGACTACAACTTCTCGATTGAGTCAGCCACATTGATCAAATCAATTGTCGGGATGGAGTCACTATGCACAGGACGAGCGATCGTTTTGAGCGCCGAAGGTTGTGACAGCGTGAGAATAGATCCATCGGGCACTTGCCAGCCAGAGAACGAACCTGAGTCTGGTTCAAATTCGATTGGAACGCCGGCAGCAAATACGGCCACTCGTGGTGGTCGAGTTGGTATTCCATCAGCATCACGCGAAGGACTTGCAGTATATCTTTGTTCAGTCTCTCCACCGTTCCGTTCACACAGGGCGTGTACACGGTAGAGCAGTAATGATCATCTTCAACCGTCCGCATAAGAGCTTGAGCGTCTCGTTCCGAAAATGCGAGCCCCTGGTCCAGCATCATCGTATCCCGGCAATCGTAGTACTTGTACCACTAGAGTAAGGCGTCTGCTGCGGTGCCAACGTTTCCACTGCAGCAGAAAAAAGTTGGCCGTCGATAAACACAGTCGTTTGGTCCATGTTAAAAAGCTTAGAGCATTTATCTTCGTCATTAGAATATAAAGGCAGAATTGCATCCGTTTCGATTACACCATTAGCAGGGTTTATAAACGAGTCAGTAACATCCTAAAAATGAAGTTAGTAATTTTATTTGAATTTAGAACAGAAAGTACAACTCACCTCCATTTCGCTGTTTCTTGGGCTCTTGTGGGCTCCAAGAGCCGGGTCACCCACAAGGTGTAGGTGAACAGTCGAGAAACAAGTCGATTGCGCTGTTGAAACCGTGCAATCCAATTTTGGAGAGCAGAATAGCGGCGAACGCTGATATAAATAGGGTCAACGTTAGCCGTAACTTGCTGGCAAAATACGGTTGCGAGTTGCGGGAAATCACCGCAAAGCTTTTAAACCCCTTGCTTAAACGGGCCAGAACCAGATACGTCCAATGGTTGGACGAAGTGTGAAGTATACGCAGTCAACACAAATAAATTTCAGTGCTATATTTCACGACTACAAGCTGAATGTGCGCGAAATGGCGATATAGTATCGACCGTTGTGACCGTTCCCATGGTCAGAACTCGATAAACCACTTGAACCAGTACAGAAAAAGCTTTCCATAAATGTTTGAGCATTCACTCATAGCTCAGCACGTTTTATCTTCTGCCTTTTTCATTCATTACAGCAAACGATTTCCTCTTTGAAAATGTGTCGTGGCGGCATCCGGACACCAACGGCACTAATACAAGTCATAATACTGGAATTTTTTCGTAGTCGCTGGTAGTCTGTACGCTGGCTTAAATCCTTCTAGGGCAAATATCACAGTCACATCCGTACCCTTGAAGGCAGATTCCAGTCTCATCGCATTTCCAGATGCGTCCAGGCTTTCCAAACAGGTCAAACTCATATAGTACGATTTCGAATGATTAAAGTATCTCAGGGCAGCATCAGACGATGAGCGTTGATCTCGTTCCACATCCAAAACTTGAGAACATCGAACAGAAATACCCGGGTCCTTTGCAATCAATTGAGTTCCATAGTTGTCGTTGGGGAAAACGTCTGGTAATGGACGCGTGCCAGCTTTCGCCGCTGTTTGACGCAACATGCAGCGTAGATCAGCGAAGTTTATACACATTCCGTGTAGAACACGACAGTAGGCTATCTCACGTAGCCCTCAGTCGTCGCCTTCCGTAAAATGTACACAAGCTGATGTCCTTTACGAGCTTCTATAGGCATGAGGCATCTATAGCGCTGCCTTAGAGGCTCGTACGATATATCATAGACCAATGTCACCTTTTTCAGAGGCGTACCGCCTTTGACCGCAGCTAGCGCAGTCACCCAGGTGTCAACTGAGACCTTCTTTCGTTTGCTCTGTGTCTTCACCGTCTTTGTCATATAGATGTTTCTTATTTGAAGCGCTGTGCAGGCTAATAATATCGGATAATCTTTCGGAATGGTGCATTCGAAAGAAACTTTTCCCGCCATTTTTGTTCGGTAGGCGCATTGATGTGTACGCGTGTGATTTTGAGGCAATAGGTGAACGCAAGAGACGGACCGTCATCCCTATTGACTTGAATTTGTATGTGGAGGCATTAGCCCAAAATATGCCCGTACCCGAAATATGTCTGCCACGGACAGTGACAACGGTGAAGGGCTCGGTCGATTCAGCCGTGTTGAAGACATTAGCCACGTACGTGTTGAAGAAACTAGTGGAGGGCGTGGAAGATGCTGAGACCCTGGTGCCTGTGCAGAAGTGCTGCAGGTCTCTCAAAAACGCCTTCATTACCGACGTCACCACGCCCTTCCGTAAACAGTTGAAGATAGACAATACGATGGACGACTGCGATGCTTGTGTGTTTCAGAACTTCCAGGTATTCACAAAGATCGTGGAAGGCAATGGCCTGCTGGCCCTAATTGTTAGTGGTGATGTCGCTAACTCTACCGTATGAAGGCAGCTGGTTACCTCAGTCTCGGTCAGCGTGACCACCACGTTCAATGCGTTATTGTTGCGTCTGTCGATACGCTTGTGCTCCATACCGAGCCTCTTATCCAGAGGCACAACAACCCGCGCGTAGTCCAGAGTCGTGAAGCCAGTCGCTTGCGCAGGAGAAGTACTGTATGTCGATGATACCAGCAGCCCTGATAGCACATCTATGCGCTCTGGATCATTGCGAGCGCTCGATATAGAGATCAGCTTTCGACACGATAACGCCTGCAATTGGTTTTGTGAGATTTGGCAGTACTCAGCATCAGCCTTCAGTGACGCAAGATGAAGAAGAACTCCTGGAGTGCTAGTAAGAATTCCTCCACAGTTGGTGTGGAAATGATATCATCGTCTACCCAACCAAAGCGTTACTCTGCAGCATGGGCGCTATCGCATCTTGCATTTGCTTCATGAAATAGACTGCAGAGTCCCTACCATCTTGTGATAACGAGGTAGGCGTATATATCGTGTCCTCCGTCATGAACGACATGAGTTCTTAGCTACATATATCAACATCAAGATGTAGCTGCCATAAACATTTAAACATGTCGAACTTTGCAAAGAATTTTGCGCTACAGCCACTGGACGAAACGACCGCAAGGTTGAGCACGACCCCTGCGATTGGCAACTTCACCTTGATGACTGGTCGGTAGTCAATAGTAATACGGAACTCCGCCTGAGAGACCGGTTTCCCCACAGGAACAGCGGCACATGCCCACTTGACAGCGTTGTCTTTCTGATGAAGTCGGGCTTGTACGGCTCTGCAGTATATTCTCGGAAAATGCGTTCTGAGGCGGGGTATACTTCCGCGGCTTGCAGTGGAATGGCACCGCGTCGACAGTGGGCGTAACCTTAAAAGGTTTCACTAGTGCATGTTATCAAGTCTCTCACGGAAGCCATCACCATGTTCAAGTACCAGAGGCCACAGCCGATCTACATGCTCGCTGGACGTGCCGTTCGCTAGTGCTTCATCCACAAACTGGTCGAGGACTTCAGCTTCTCCAGGGTTAGCTGAAACAAGCTCATCACCAACGAGAAATTCGTCCTTCTCCTCATCGAGGAGGCTAGCCTCAGCGAACTGTTCAATCATGCGTTCCACATCGATGTCCATAGATTTCATCGCGTCATTGCCTAACAGGAGCTCTTCCATTCCACTCTCTAATACGAGGCACTCTATATCCCGCATGTAAACGGGACCGGCAGCAGTTACCAGCTCCAAAGCCTCAGTAGCCTTCTCATGACACTATTCGCCAGGTGGTGTCGACAACTTGAGACCGTGAGAAAATTTGGTCAACGACCCGACAACCGATCGGGAAATCATCGTCCGATCTCCTCCACTGTCTGGAATGTATGATATCTCTATCATACCGTTAATTATTACCACATTCGGCCTCATAGAAACCAACACCGCCTTTGACTGCACAGATTATTGCCGCGCATTCTTGGCGACTCTAAGCCTTGCCAATTCGTCTGCCTGTTGCTTCGATGTCGCAGCGGGGCACCCGTCGAGCCAGTGAGAGCCACACCACACCAAGCAGCCATCACGAGGTGGGTTATGTATTATTCTTCATCTTTGTCGTGTGATAGGGCCTCGCTGATTTCTGCGCCCGTTTAGGATGTTGCTGCGGGGCTTGGGCTCGTGGTTGTGACACAGTGCGCTCTCCTGCCTGAGAGTGGAAACGCTGCTGCCCTCGTGTGCGCTCTAGAATCAGGCCGATATAGCAAGATTGTTCGTCTCACAGTCGCGCTTCTTATACTTAATCAGCCTCTCGAGCATTGATTGGTCAAACATACATGAGCAACACTCAACCGAGATTTCGGAAAGTCCGAGTAACACCTCTGCTTTCGCACAGTTTAGCGGCATGTACTTTACAAACACAGTTTCATGTTGATGTCGAATCGCCGCACTTCATCGTTGAATCCAGGAAGAACAAATTGAACACTTATGCTGATATTGCTAAGGGAGTCTTGAACGCTCTACTTCTTGCGACCCCCTCAAATATCTAATAGTAGGATAGAATAACCGCAAACGTTAGGCTGGAGAGAAGTTTAAATGCACTTGAGCACCATCCGAACGGCTATCCATACATTTTCCTGGACGGAGCAAGTTGTCAAGCAGTTAGATACTTATGACTGTCCTTCTTTCCCGACATCTCCACCGGGCTGGAACTTGCAAACACATTAAGGCGGGAAAACATCCTCGTGCACCAAGATAGCCATTGTGATGTGCTGGCTGTCGGAGCCTGCGGTCAATACCGCGACCTCCCACACGCCAAGTTCAGAGGTGAGTAGCACACCCGCACGTCCCACATTCACAATCTTCTCCGGGAAAATCGAGTGTATCAGCTCTTGCATTGTAAAGGTGATTATTGCGCGCGTCGCCACAACGTACCGGCGTTTCAGGCAATTTCCTGGTAGCAGTAGAAGGTTATGGTGCTCTTCAATACCCGATACGCAGCCGCTTTCCTCATCATTCAAACGTCAGAGGCTTTGCCTCCACTCACGCGTAACGGTGTGATTTAGCCGCCATACGAACGTTTCCACCGTACATACATTATCTTCAGGTATACCTCATTCCCAATCGCGTTTTAGTGACCCACGCCCTGGCTCGACTGCCATTACTTGGCACACCACCGAAAAATGAAGGAAGTGTCCTCCAGCCCGCCCACTCGTTACAGCTTCTTGACGACCGTTTCCGTAAGACGGCGGATTCAACTTGTTTTTTGTGTGAAACTCACACGTTTTGATGCATAACAATGAATACCGTATTTGTCGACCTTAGTGCGACAAACGATTCCAGTGCTACATCAACTGATGTGGGGGTGACACCCCTTCCCATACCTGTAATATTTCATATCTAATATACAATATTTGAAGAAATATGTTTATTCGCTATCATATTCAACTTCGTCAACCACAAAGCCTTCTGGAAGGGGCCGTAATTACGTCCTGAACGCACCAACAGTGTTACGAGGTCCAATTGGGATTAATTCGCGTTAACATAAGTTTCTGGCTTAACACTCTCCCACGCTTTCCCGATCAGGGAGAACATTGCGCGCCTCTCCCCGGCAGTTGACAGGATGCTCAATGTGATACTTTCGTACAAGCCCCTGGTAAATTAATACAAATGTCAACCAATCATAATTCATAATAAAAAATTACTGAATCTTCGCTTTGAATGGTCGTATGACGCTAAGGCTGGCTCAAGCCAGTGATCCCCACAGGGATATACTGGGCTTGTGTGACGCATCCATCATCAAGATACTCGCGGATGCTCGCCATTTTTGTGATTTTTCAAGCTATATAACAGCAGCACACGGCATCCGGTTATGCTTGGCCTCCATATCTACACCAAAAGCACTGCAAGACATTAGTTCATTTGCCGTTGTGCAAAACAAAATTAGAGCGTACCCTTTCAATCCATTCCACCATAATTGAATGATCGCAAAATGCTTTTGGCTGCACCGTATGCACCACTGATGAGTCGCCGAACGACTGGGCTGCACAGCTTCTGAGACGGGGCCTCCCAGTACTCCGGCAAAAACTACGAACAGTGCGAGCGTTTCGCCAGTTGCGGACGCGCACAAAAAGACGCTGCACCTTCAGCCGTTAACTACAATTCCTTGGACAACGTCGACATTCGTATTGTACTGGCACGACGAAACCCACCACCAGAATTTTCTTCTGGCAGTAAAATCAAAACTTCTCATCGCGCGAAAATCCTAAGACCAGTTTCACAATCCTCTGCTTCTCGAGATGATACTTTCTCACTGAGTAGCAGTGCTGGCATTGTCTACGTCAAAACGGCAAGCTCACTGGTGAGTGGGTCCCTGACTCCACTGAGTATTGGCCGTTCCACGACAAGGCTAGCGAGGACGACTACCACGGAAGTTTCACCGGGGATATGTTTAACCGTTGGTCTGAAGGTAACTGTGCTAGCCTTCAACTGCTGTACGGTAGCTCCCGCATCCATATGGATAGGGCTTCGTACCACAAGGTCCAGACCAACGCGCCACCATTAAACTCAGCTCGGAAGACTGACCTCGTCGAGTGGCCCCGAAACCAAGGCTAGACTGCCCCAGTGCACTATACAAGGAAGCAGTTGCGCGTCGTCGTTGCTCAGGTAATATATTTGGATGTGGGCTCTTACTTTTCGAAACAAACTAAATATTTGTATGTATTTCTAGGTTCACCCAGCTCCTATTTACGAGGCAGTCGTGAAAGCCCGGCGTTTTGTTCACGAAGTGCTCTACACGCCACCATATCATCCCCCATATCACCCAGAGCTCCAACCAATCGAGATGATATGGAGGGCGCTAACAAAACGGATTGCGCTCAATCCCGCGGACTTCCTCGATGACTTGGGCGAGAAGATTGGTGAGGGGCTCGCTGCCATCAGCAAGAGTGAATGGATCGGTGCGTATAAGAAGATTCAAAAGCAAGGAGTGGCTTACCTCGAAGAAGCTCAGGCTGCAGCACCGCAGACAGTGCCGATGCCATGGCGTGCCGATTTGACTGCGCTGGCACTTGACCCAAGTGCAGGTGAAGACTTCTACAATGTCGAGTACGAAGTTGAGTTTTAAAATATCCTCTCTCACAGGTGACTTGAAATTCACTTTTGTAATATATAACAGGCTTGGTAATTTTCGCGCAAGATTTACGCAAAACCATTTGTCCGCCAGATGGTGACCAAGTGGCGTGTTATAGCCTCGAGGTTTTGTTGTTCTCGACGGAGATGCGGTTTTCATTTAAGTGCTGTGCGAAGCCATTAGCGGCTTTGAAGTCGTTGTTAGATTACTTAAAGAGGGCATACAGGGCTTTGATGTAAAAAACAATCGTGTTCGTCCGACTTGTGACTGCGAAGATGCTATCTCAAAACCTGGTGGTGGGTTTCATCGTGATAGCCCCGCTGTAGTCGATAGCAAGGCGCCCAGGGCTTTCCATACAGACTGTTGTCTGGTCCACGTTGAACAATCCAGAATATCTAGTCTCATAGGACTTGTGGAAGGACGGAATTCGTTGATCATTACAATGATTATTACACAAAGTCAACTACAATGGCAAAGGTGGAAACAAGGCTCGAAACAACAACAAAGACGCAAGTAATCATAACTGAGACAACCACGGCAACCCCACGGACGCAATAAATGCCATGGCCGCCAAAGCCATAACTGTGACAGCAACAACGAGTATGGCATCATTGCCATCACAACACTTGAATTTCTACCAAGAATCCAAAGCGGTAGACCCCACTTCTGATCATCCTCCTATGTGGACTGTTGTCTCCGGCTGCACTCGTCATGTCACGTCCAGCTCGAAATGGTTGAAACCTTGAAGCCAACTGCTGGAACAGCCATCACGGTTGACGGAAACCACCAGATTCCCATCATGGGAACTATTTTTATTTTACATATTTTCAGTGTATCCCAGCTGCTAGTGGATCGAATCGGTTTGGGGCGTTCAGACCGTATTAAACGTTCACGATAAACCCGATTTTTTCAGCCTCATACGGGGCTCACACGGGCTCCCACACTCAGCCACACACTCTCATTTACAAATTTACCGCCCCCATCCCCGCGATACATGTCGGCTATCAGCCCCTACCAGTACCATCTTGATGATGAGAGCCTCTTTGCAATAGACAGAGTGCTAGACGTCACCTGCGACGAGGCTCCCTGCGTCGAGTGGTGCACGTCCCAAGTGTCAGCTTCCAATGCACCAGGCACCGACGAGAAAGCGTGTAAATCACAGCCAGAACTTCATTGATCCTATCCCCGGTACGCACACTAACACTATCGAGGGCCTATGGGAAACTAGGATCAAGCGGCACATCAAGTCGGTGAGAGGGATGCGTAACGACCGACTTGATTCGTACTTGGTTGAGTACATGTGGTGCTTGTGGGGGGGGGGTTCGCCGATGGCGTGTGTAGGATGTTATTTGGGTGGTCCCGTAATTGCCATCGTCAGAAATGAATAAAAACATCTTCGTCACTTCCATATGTTGTATAACGAACATTGTTCACAACGATAATGGATACAATTCACAGTAGATAAGCTGCTGCGGTCGCTGATCAGCTTGATCTTAGCACCTCCGCGTAAATCTAGGCATACTGCGTTTCTAAACGTTACCTTCACAGCGGTTTGTTGACAAGGGTAATAGCTAAACAAGTGGCTAAATAGCAATACATTCTTCATCGTGTGCGGCATGCTCCACATACTAGGGGTGCTGGTGCGGCAAAGACAGGGTTAGGAAATACAATATTATTGTTTCCAATATTGGTGTCTAACCCTAAAAAATGGCCTGAACAGATCAATCGCCTCCGGTCTTCAATATGCTGAACGATATATTTTGGGGGGAGAGTCTAACGAGGGCCCTCTGCGGGAGGATCCTCGCAAAAATAGTACACGTGGGAGATTTAGGACATACCGGTATTTTTACTGTAGACGGAACTCTGTAGACAAATGATAGGACATCATATTCAAGTTTCTTTACCATGAGCGACACGGAGGCCCAGCTTGTGCTGATTCCGCCCCTAGAAGAAGCGGTCTATGACTCGCATTATGCAGCGGAGGCAGCGCTGCATCAATGGACAAGTAAACACGGTTTCAACGTGTCTAGGCGCCGGGCCCTCTACACTGAGGGTCCGGATCGTCAAGTGTAGGCTCGGAACTACGAATGCAACCGCGCAGGCGTGCCTAAAAACACTCAGCATTTAACTGAAGACAATAGGAAACGTGTGATGAGAGGCTTGAAGAGTTCTGCTTGCCCCATGAGCATTGGTATTCGTGCTGTTAGCAAGGCGGGTACATCTGGACCCTGGAAGGTTTCACTCACCACACGAAGCTCGCATCACACCCACATTCCTTCTCGTGACATTTGCGCTCATGCGCAGCATAGACGAAGCGCAGCTTAGGAAATGAATCAGCCTCATATCGCGAATCTCCAAGGACTAGTCGAGCTTCAGACATTGGCTGGT
This sequence comes from Phytophthora fragariaefolia, assembly GCA_030267785.1. Taxonomy (NCBI): domain Eukaryota; phylum Oomycota; class Peronosporomycetes; order Peronosporales; family Peronosporaceae; genus Phytophthora; species Phytophthora fragariaefolia. The sequence continues at coordinate 17,001 of BSXT01000681.1, read as the reverse complement.
GTAGCAAGTTCCACGATACATGCATCTATCCCCAATGCACTGGCTTCAACAGCCGTCGTCACTTCAACGGAGACGACGCCAAGCTCTCCCAAGCGAACGATGTCGCTTGGGGAGTACAAGAAGACGCGTGGCAACACTGTGTTTGTCCGCGATAAGCTCGAAGATCTGTTCGATGTCGGCAGCGATGCCGACATGGAGGATGGCGAGGAAGACGAGGAAGCCTCGTCTTCAAGACGTGATGATCCAAGTGTGGGATCATGTCGTCCTCGTGAAGACGACTCGGACGCTTCGAGCTCGAAGTGCTCGCGCAGCGGCAGCGATAGACCGCTCGCCGACGCTGGACCACTGTCCAGCCCGTGACTCCGACTCTCTCGTGGTGGCAAAGGATATCTCCATTATCAAGGACACGATTCGGGGGAGGGATCTGGCGTTTCGCTCAGCTATTGAAGCATTATTTCAAGAGCTTAAGGAGAATAACTTCTTTTACAAGTTCCAAGTAAATCCTCAAACCAACGAAATCACTTACCTGATTTGGGCTCATCCTTCAACTACTGAACAATTCGAGTTGCATCATGATGTTTTTGTCGCCGACTGCACGTATAAGGCGAACAAGCATAGATTCCCGCTTCGAAACATCCTCGTTGTAACGGGTGCAAAACCGTTCTTCCGGTTGCTCAGTGCTGTTTTGCAGGGGAGAAAGAAGGCGACTACGTCTGGGCTCTCAACATGCTTAGGCTGCTAATGATTGAAAACGACATCCCAGCTCCTCAAGTGGTGCTTACAGATCGAGAATTGGTATGTATTAATGCGCTGGACAAGGTTTTTCCAGAAACTCTATCTATGATTTGTCGTTGGCACATGAACAAAAATGTAGAGATCATGGCGCGAAAGCACCTTGGCCAGATCGAAGTGAGCAACCCGGCTCCTGGTCAGCCCAAAATTGAAACCTCGTGGCAAACCAACTCATTTGTGGCTACTTTTATTGAAGCGGTTGATGCGGAATCGGAGGAAGGAGGGAGCTTAGAAGCAAGACGGTATCGGATTACCTTGCTTTACATTGGTGGAAGTACAAATCTCGAATCGTGAAACACTGGATAAACAAGTACAGGCACTATGTCATTCGAGATACTTCCACAGTAGAGGGTACCCACGCTAAGATTAAAGCCAAGTTGAAGTCAAGTCGCGGAGACCTCTACACCGTCTTCAAGAAGTTACATTCATGGTGGATTATATCGGCTAACGAGACGAAATTTTTACTGGAGCAAAATGCAACGATTGCGCTGCACCTCCTACAGAAGAACAGATACACGTGAGTCGTACGCATAATCACAAGGTATGCTTTGACACGGACAGAGGAACTATGTGGAAAGATGCCGAGAATATTGTCAGCAATAACGTCCAACGCAGCCGGTGCTCCGGCGCGTTTAGTGCTGTACACGGCCGGCCGTCTTTGCCCGACTTAATATCGATCATTGAACCGAATGGAGAAAGATATCTGGTACCAGAAGACTTTGACAAGCACTGGTGGATATATCGTGATCAAGGACATTTTAATCCGCTTCGAATTCAAGATCCAGCTACCTTACCACGGACCAGGCACAGCGGTAGTAAGCGCAGAAGACACCAACGGAATCATGGAGCTAGAGGTACAGGTCGAGAGCCTACGCTGAAAAGATCGATGCCAGCATCCCCGCTACACCACCAAATTCGGCCACCTCCCATCCATCCGATCCTCAAGGTTTTGGCACTCAAGTTGATGACGAAGTCTTGCCATTTCAAGCGCCGTTTGTCCCTTCACGGCTGCCCGGCATAACCCCATGGTTATGCCGGGCAGCTGCCATCCAGCAACACTAGAAGTGGTGCGTAGATAGCTGGATTGTATAAGTTTTAGTACATGCATCTTTCTTTAAAATAACATCGAGTGATAGTGGTTTGTTTCCTTTTGAAGTATCGACCTCGTATAGCTCCAATTCGATCTACATGTAACGGAAACGCTGGGTGTAACGTAAACGCTATTGTAACGGAAACGCTTAAACTAAGGAAACACTTCGCCAATCCCTCAGTGTATTAATGTTGAAGTTAACCACGAAGCCATCTTAAGGCTTGTTAAAAACGTTCTCTAATCTTGTGAACTCGAAGCGTTCCCTGCAGCTCGAAGGTCTTCTTGCAAATCGTACACGCGAACTTACCCGCTTTGTTTTCGCTCATGCGCTTCAGTGGATTCTCCGGGCCCTTGGGGTTCTGGTCGCAATAAAAACGGTGAAGCCGGAGTCGCGATCCCTTGAGTATTTTGGCGCCGCAGTATTGGCACTCGTCGTGCTCCGGAAGAACGTTTTGAACCACGTCAGGTGTCCAACTCACTCCTTCGTAGGTCAGATAACAATGCAGCCGATGATTCGTCGAGGCGAAAGTCGTTCCGTTGTGAATCAGGTCACCTCTGAACAAAACGCAAAACCCCACTGGAATCTGCACCGCAAGCGCCTCGGAATCTATCTTGGCAGTGAAGCACCCCTTGTAGACGCGGAGCTTGGTATCCAGCTCGAGGGCAAATATCGCTTCCCAAAACGCCGTTTGGGTCCTTGTACGAGCTTGAGCTAAGTCGCTGGATTGGTAGTCTTGGTGCGGCTCCTGTTCCGAGCCTCCCGGCTTTGATCGCATGAACGAGGAGCCTGGTACGCACTCTGGGTGAATCATCGCGATGACTACCTTCAATGCTTTTGCCAGCTCCAGTAGAGCCGGCGACATTCGGTTGGGATTGACCCGGGATTGCTCTCGAACCTTGTCGTCCTCACCGCTGACCTTGTTAAATACACCCCTGTAATCACGCTTCTTGGCTTCCGCTAGGAGCTCGGGGTGACAGCGTCCGGTAGCACAAGACCCACAGACAAGAATCCATGAGGCAGAAGAGGGCCGGTCGTTGGCGCGGACATCCTAGGTGTGGAGGGATAATCTCAAAGTGGCTGCTTGTAGCAGAAACCCGCGTTGTAATGGAAACGCTCGTTGTAACGGAAACGCTCGTTGTAACGGAAACCTTTCTACCGGTATAATACGGTTTGTAGGTATGTACTATTTTTGCGAGGGCCCTCCCACAGAGGGCCCTCGTTAGATTCTCCCATATTTTTACCGTTTTCTCTGCTTTCGCTGTGTCGGTGTGTTAACGATGTCGTTAAAAACGGTTCAAAGTAATGAACGGGAGATAGACCTTTCGGATTTGGTGAGATTTCGACAACATGGACCACCGGGCAATTATCGACCGAGGCGCGCAGCTGCGTGAAGTCTACCTCGAGCTGTAAGCGCTGTTTCCAGCGACACTGGCAAAGGCGCTCAACCTGGTGCTATCACCACTCAAGTCTGGCGAATCTGACCAACGTGCAGATGATCTCCGCCAGCTTTGGCTCTCTCAGAACACCCCAAGTGACGACACTCAGCGTCGACGTCTGATCGCGGGAAAGAAGGCTGCTCGTGCAATGTACCTCGGCAAAGTGTTGTTTTTTTTCACGCAAGCTCGTGCGATGTACCTCGAGATTGCCGAGGTACATCGCACGATCAGCCTCCTTTTTCGCGACCAGCTTCATCTGCATGCAGTTGTTTCTGGTGCGAGGCCCTACGCAGCTAACAAAGATTACTCTAGACGCAAAAAAAATCCGTTATAATCATTGTACTGCTTAGAACGCCTAAGAACGAGCAAGGTTATGAAACTGAATGTGCACTCCAAATTACCTGAGATGTGCCTCGAGATTGCCGAGGGACATCGCACGAGCAGCCTTCTTTTCCGCAATCTCGAGGTAATAAGCGAGAGGAGCGCTGGTGCTATGGAAGACAATTAAGCCGCAAGCAGCGGGGCATCCTATGGCGGCATGTGCACAAGCTGCGTTCGTTGCCTTGTCGTGCATCATAGGGGGTGTGTGGGTTGATGACAGGGTAGACAAGCAAGGGCGCGAAAGACGGTTAAAAAGGTGGAAGGCCAAGGGGTCACCTGAATCTCTCACTGAGTGGAATCAAAATACAGAGAGCTCGTACGACGTCGTGTGGATGCTAATCAAAGATGCAGAGCGAGGCGATCCAGATAAACGATCGACCCACCGAAACGCTCCGTTGGGTGAAAGCGATGCTCCGGACGAGTGGGCTCCTGGCGACAAATACTCATACCCTCATGCATATACGTCTGCTGTGCTGGAGGTCTTACGAACGAAGAAGGGTGGTGTGTTCGAGAAGCAGATCAACCATTTGGAAGCCGTAGTGGTTAATCTGCAGCAGCTTGCGATCGCTAAACAAGTGAAGCTGGGTATCAAGTGGAGTCAGCGTTCATGAGATATGAATGCAAGTGAGAATTATCCTCCGACCTCGATGAACGCGTTCAAGCACGTCAAGAGCCTTCGCGAAGGCCATCTGAATTGTCTTTCGCGACAAATCAATGATGCGATCATCAGGCTGTGTCCGACGATTCCAGATGTGGATGGACTTATCCACAAACAGTGTGTAAGCCCCCAAGCATCGGAGGGAGGAGGAAACAGCAGCAGATATTTTGGGTCTCGTGAAGAACCGATCTGCCTTTTATATATGTTCCATATAAAAGAAGATTAATATATATCATATATCCGGTGCTATATCTGACACGGTATATTTATGGCAACAGCTAGTGGCCAATCACATACAAAATAGACGTAACGTGTTTTCGCTTGTAGGATACGGTATTCACGAATTACAAGTTTAAATCGACGGTAGTCAAAGTACAATTTAATACGATGATGAAAAGACAACAGCCTTGTCCGTGGCAGGTGGCTGGTTTATGGAAAAGAAGGGCACCAAATTACACGTCTGGATGTGATGCGGTATCCTTTCTGTAGACCAACCGAATACAGCAACGTTCGCATGCTTCTGATCAGACATGGGTACGAAAGCTCACGAGGCTGCGATGAAGAAAAGCTATTTAAAAGTACATATGTTTTAGTCCGAAAATATACCAATACAGACAGCAGTCATCACAGCTATGCTCAGAAAAGTCACTGGGACCTGCGCTTAGAAAAGCCTAAGCGCACATCCTTGGTAGGATGAGTGAGTATTAATCGGGCCAAGCATCTGTGCTCTTGCTTGTGCTGCTACGCAAGACCATGGTGTCCGGTAAGTTTAATAGGATCTGTTGCGACTACTTGACGGCTACGTAGTTATCTTCCTGGAGAGACATCCAGGTAATAGTTTACGCAGGATCAGCTACCGTCGTTGGACAGTGAGAACCCCGCGGAGGTACTATTGTACACGATACAAGTCATGATACCAGAATCTCACCGCGTTTTTGTACATATTATATTGGAAAAACCTATGGTGAAAGTTAGATATATTGTAATTACACGCCTGTTTTCCACGAAAATGAGCTTTGTTTCCCCTTATTCCGCTTCGTTTTGACGCTACGTGCGCTCTAAAACCAAGTCTGCTTTTCACAACTTTCTAAAAGCAAAAGGGATTTTATCCAATCGGTTGAGAAGCCCAAATCATATGGATTACACGAGAAGGTTCATCTTAAGTGCAAACTGGTCAAAATTATTGACAATGATTTGTATAAAGTTTGAGATATCACTCGCTGTCGTTTACCTCCTCCGAGATCTCCTCCTCCGACTCTGCGTTGCAACGTTTTGGTTGGTCAACCTCGATGCCTTCAGCACTATCACCAACAGCTTTGTAGCCGAACTCAGCTTTTTGGCAGTGTCTGAACACTGAGCACCAATCCTCAGATGTTATGGAATCGAGCCCAAGCTTAACCATTTCTACTGCTTCTCGAGCATTGTTTGGAGGGTCTTGACAGATGCGAGTTTTTACTGTAGCCCACACCAATTCTATGGGTTGCACATTGGGAAGGTAAGGTGGGGTATACAGTAAGTATTGGCCGTGCTGTGTGGCTATTGTCTGCGCCTTGTAAGGCTTTTCAATTGCAATGCGGTTTAGTAGCATTTGAATCGTGTCTTTTTCGGAAAAGGCAATTTCTAAGTAAAGTTTACAAATCAATAATTAGTACGAGCTTAGTACGAGCAAAATACTTTGACAAATACAATAGTTGTGAGACAAGTCCGAATCTTGGTTTTTAGCCAGCGTTTCATAGGAAATGCGTTTGTCTGGTTCTTGTGATATGATGCTCCATCCATGTGAATTCTACACGGTCCGTACTCGTCTTGAAGAGCTTTACATAAATTTGCAAACCATCTCTCAAATTGAACTGTGTCAAAATTGCCGTGATAATCAGCAGGCTCCGAGGTTTTATTAGTTTAAGGGCTTCATGCCAGACTTGGATAGATTTCTTAACAAAACTGCCATTAATTTCACCTGTCGGGAGACCACGGCGGTTAATCACTCGAGTAGTAACACCAGCTGCAACAATGCACGCGCTGCAACTCATTTCAACGTTAGATAAACAAATAAATACACGGAGATTATATTTATCTTTACGTACCGAGCTCCTTTTCCTAATTTGTCATACCGTTTTTCTTCTGACGTAAGTCATGTCTTACCGGCGATGTGGTTCGCGTTGCAAAAAGACTCGTCCAGGAATACTTCTGGAAAACTGAATTATTAAACTATACTCCAGGGGTAAGTTCGTGCCTACTTGGTATCGTCTTCGCTTCAAAATGAGCGCTTCCGCGCGTGAGTTGCAGACGCTAACAATTGCAATGGTGTGCGGTATAGCTACTGCTTATAAGAACTGATGAAGCTGCACTCTTTACCGCGCGGTGCAGCAAATCCTGGCATCGTGACTTGTGTCGAGTACAATAACGCTATTCTGCACTTAAGGTGCACCGGCTTAGTGTTAAGGTAGTGTGCAATGTTGCGCACACGCCCGTACACTTTGAGTCTTTAGGTAACGGTTGGTTGATACGACGTAAAGTCTATTTTGGTCCGCTCAAGTCAAAATTTGATATACACTCTACTCATGGCTTCATTTGGAGAGAAACGAAAACCGTTTCACGTGTCCAACGTTCTCCCATCTCTTGTCATCACCCAAATATAGAAACGACGCAAAATATATGGATTTGGTAAGGTGATTTAAGGAATATGAAATGGCTTTAGCGGGAGCATGGGGATCCGTTATACGGAAATCTTTGATGGTGGTGGGCCTTCGCTTTGGCTATCGTATTGCTCGATTACAGTATTGGGGGAACAGAAACTGGTCTTGGGGGTATTACACTCCGCGTCATAAAGAATCACAAGGGTTCATCGTGGATCGTATTTCGCAAAGAAGCGCTATTTAGATATGTATTTGATATTATTTGCTATAGCATAATGTATGTATTTATGGTGTCAATCTCGAACTAGCTAACAGCGCTGGTATACAAACCAACGTATTTTGCACCTCGTCACAGTCATCGTTGAGCGCCAGACCATACCAAAGTAAGCTTGAAAGCTCTCAAAACAAGCCACGTTCGGTATACTATGGTTATCGGGCTTGCGCCGCCAAGACCACACGCCATTTGAGGTCTTGCAACCATCACGACAAGCAAGCTACGACTGTCTGAGGAGGGGCGTGCGATTCAAGGGGCAACGCGAGACAGTATTGTCAACCAGCGAGATCGTACGTCGAGGGGGCGTGCGAGGGATTTCTCGATGCGAACGTCATTTTGGCTAAGCAGCCAGGATGCTCCCCTCAAACGTTGGAGCTAGAGTTGCGTAGGATTGTGACCTCCTGACGTTGATGCAGATCTCAATCTCGATTTCAGCTTGTCCAAGCACGTGCACACTAACTGGAATTAATTGTCGTGTGTTTTGGATGGGGTGGGGACACGCCGAGACTGCGCGAATCGCCGGAGTTTTGATCTCTTGATTGCAATGAGAACGAACCATAACAAATCTATGAGCTAGGATGCATTGTCGAATCGGACCCTTCGTCACGCTGCATCCAGCTAGACGCCTCTCCGCTATTGCCTCCATGATCGGAACCCTTTGGTCTTACTGCAGCAGAACTACTATAATTGAGACCGCGTCAAACCTAAGTACGATTCGGTATTTATGCACACTGTTGTAAAGAGGAGTATTTTTTACTTTCTTGACGCGTATTCGGATCTCGAAAAAGTTGAGAATTCACCTAGCACCGGCCGTCTTAAAAAGGTATTACCATCAAAAACCATTTTAAATAAATGCTTGTCCTATTTATGCCGTTTGCACGCTTTATTGCTGATTGCGAAGTGAGTTCATTTTGCAGTTAGACAAAAGCTCCTAGCACTACTAGCCTTACATGGAGGGTCGGCTCTGTAGCAACGCCCTTCAACCCTTCAGAACCACCCATTGGTCTTGATAATGCCGTACCGCGGTTGACGCGGCGTTAATTATGAAGATGTAGTGTTGACGTGGTCATCATGTGGTGTCGGTGTTGCTCGGATGTCGTCATCGTCTGGTAATACAGTACTCCACACTGCCCCCCCCATAACGGCATGACATAATCAGAGCACCCGAAGGTGCTCTGATTGGGTCCTGTCCGTGCTCCCAAATTCAACGAAAAGAGGGTCAAGTTGTATCCATCTCAAGGGATTGACCATAACTCTGCTCCCAGCCACCGTAGGACCCTCAAAAGTGTTACTACAGCAAATCAACAGCATGTCTTCGGCATACTTGGCCACGAGAGCAGGGACGTCACGCTGAATGTAGGTAACGCGTACACTGGAATTCTCAATGTCTTGAAGTCCGAGCCAAGCCCCTAGCAACTCGAGCTCGTCAGTCGTGACATTCACTCTGTGGTCAACAATTTGTCGAACCTCCATGACGATCCCTTGCAGCGAGACGTGCTCGCGGATTTCAGCGTCACGTCGAGAACTTTGTCATGGTAGACCTTGAGACGTGATCCGTGAACATCGTACTGGGTCTCTGTGAGCCGGTGGTGTATGAGGAATGCGTGAGAGTCAGCCTTGATCACCTGGAAGGGCCCGACCTATCGCACGAGAAGCTTGCCTCCTTGGAAACGCTGGTCCACACGCGACCACAGCACGTAGTCTCCCTCTGAAAAGTTGCATACAGTCCCCTTAGTGCGAGCCATCACAGCCGTGCGGCGCTGCTCGCACCAATCTCGCGCAACTCGGTGCAGCCCGTGAAGACTGTGACGAAGCTTCACGAAACTCGGCCTTGTCCAACGGCAGTGTGTGAGACAACTTTTCCTCCTGCAGTATCACGACGTCTAGCGCTGAAGGTGCTGGGAGCCCCGTGAGGCACAATTGCCCAACGAAAGTTCGGGGCTATGGTTCAGGTTTGCTTGGATGAGAGGCAAGAGGTACATCCAATTGCGGGTGTCAAACTGGCTCTCGAGCAAGATCACCCTCAGCACTTGCAAAATATTGCGGTTCGCTCTCTCAACAGTACCATTGTTCCCCGGTGTGTAGACTAGTGCAGGGCTACTTATGCACTAACTCCGCCTGCAGAAGTTTTCACTGAATACTTCTACTAAGTTCAACAAAAATTACAGGCAAAGGTCTATTTTTAAGTTTGGTCGATCTGGTACTAGGTCAACGCCCATATCTCGCATCAGGAGGATGTAAAGGATACGTGGACAACGGCGATGACGCGTGGAGAATGGTACGGCGTCCTGCAAAGCCAGCTTCTGCAGCTCAAAGCCGAAGCTTTTGTCGGGGTAATCGCGACACCTCCGACGGCTTGCGTACAGAAGCGATGCCGGCGCTCCTGCAAAGTATGTGTCCTTCTACGGACTGACGTGAAGAAAAAATGTTCACCACCACCTACTTTTGCGATGGCTGCTCGATTGATGATGCGGAGTGCTGGCTCTATAACAAGATTTGCCGTGAGTACAAGGGCGTCTCGAAGCCTTGCTTCGCGTTTTGGCATGAAGAATTTGAGTGTGGGCAGGCAATTCCTCCCACCTTAGGCAAGCGAGTTATGTTACGGTGTCCTGGTAAGAAAGCTGGACAGTGTAAGAAGACAGGTTGCGAGCTCCTTCTTGACGAAGGCCGGGATGAGACAAAAACCGATGAATGACCGTGAACACGAATCGATTTAGCCTGCGTTTCAAATTATGCGTGTTAGCCTCATTAGATTGTAATGAATGTTTTGTTGAATCGATGGACTTTTTTCTGCTTTCTTTTCCAGCTGTGTGGATACAAAGCGCTACCTTTTCTTGGGAGATGTGTGCGGTTCGTGGAAAGATTCGACATTGAGTACGGCAGCATGGTTGTTAAAGGCGTAAAAATTACGTTATTGCAAGAAACCCTCTCGACAACTTATAGACCTATCATCAAGCAACCTCATAAAAATCCTTAGTAGCATGACTACATCGTATATGCGACATCAATTAGCACGTTTGCGGGGCTATTTATCGGGAACCAAGGAGTTCAGGTAATCGACAGTGTAACGCAAACACTGAGTTGTATTTCTACTTAACTGCGCAGCTCGCTCTTCCCTAAACCTGCTCTCATACTTGATGTATGAAACTGATCCGCCCGTGTTACTCCAGGCAAGAGATCTCACGCCGATCTGACAACACAACAGTCGTTTGTTAGCGCCACGGACGTGGCGTCATACGACTCCTTCAAATGTAAACGTAAAAAGCGCGCATCCCAACTTCAACAGAGCAGATTAGACGAGACCGAGACCGACATGCAGCGAGAGAACTGAGCTGCATTCAATCAGTAATGCCGCTTCTTGTCGCTGGCTTGTTCTCTTCCGTGGGGCGCTGAGCTTCTTGGCGCTAGTCTGTATTGTCTCCTGAGAGGCCTGATTCAAGTTGCAGTTCAATTTGACGGCATTGGTCAGAGCCAAATCGCAACAAAAAATCTTAGTTGGGCCTAGAGGAGAGTGCATGGATGAAAAGATCGGTTTCGAGGAAGGATGGTCGCTTATACACGGAATATATCGAACGCTGCAACGTTTCTGTGGTGGACTAGCCACTCCCTAAATACTACGACGGTGGAGTCGGACTTTCAACTGTTGGCTAGGAATTGGATGGACACCAGTAGTCAATGACAGACTTCTCACGTGATGCATCCTCCACACCAAGCAATTTGGCACAATGCATATGTGCTGGAGACTGAAAAGTTGAAGGTGCCAACACGCTGCGCCGGGTGGTATAGCACCTTCGAAATATATCGCGATACTAAACTATCACGGGACGCCTTCCAAAAATGGCTTAAACTTGACATAGAATGCATCTCTGGGTTTGTCTCTAGGTATCAATTGTGCAGAGGTCGCTATAATATATGGGAGCCAAACAGTCTATATCCCATACCATAAAAACTCCAATGGAGTCTGACCAGTTCCAATTGATACCGGTATATCACAAAAGCAGATTTGTGACATTCAGCTTCCTTTAGTGACACGCACAACCACCAATCACTTGCCACATGCTCTGCTGACATTCAGCATTCGGAGCCGCCAGACAAGTAGCGCCCCCCCCCCCCGTCCGTCCAGCGCTGGGAGCAGGAGACCACCGACGACGTGCCGAGCCAGCGCTCCCGCCAGAGACCCCGCGGATGGGGTGCTGCGACGTGGAATCAGACAAGGCTGCTACAGAGCGATGACTCAGGCGAGGCTGCGCGACTGTGCGCGCGCCAGATGGTTTCGCTGCGTGCGTAAGGTGTGTGCTCGCTTTCTCTCATGCAGATCGTATTACTGCTGCTCATGGAGCAGGAGTACCTTTGAGCTTACCTCGTGGCGGTGCCTCCGGGAGGAGGAGCAGCTTTTGCTGCGGGCCGGTTCGAATCCGGTGATCGTCTTCATTTAACTATGCTTCGTATTATTATGTATTGCTGTATATATGCTATAAATTTGGCTGCAGGTGAATGAAGGCAGGAAGTGCAGAAGCAGGCGTTGGATCAACTATGGACCCGTTGGCAGCGCGCTCGTGGAATTGGGTGATTTGAGCATCGAGTTTACCGTCCATGTGCAGTTTGCGTAGGGTCTTCCATGCGGTACCGGTTGCAAGTGCTGATGAGCCATTGGCTTTCAAGAAGACGAGCGTGATGTTTTCTGCTTTCTGCCCAAGGTTAAGCGTCTCGCTTTTGAACGCAGGGGGGGGCTTCATCTAGCGCCAAAACCCATCGATAGGAACAGCATAATGTATCCTACGGCGGGTCTAAACTCGTACAGCGCTGTCTTTTTCACAGATCGCGATACATATACGCGCGGCTCGGCCGTAAACCTCTCGTACCAGACCGCGGATAGAGACTGCGAGCCCTTCTTCTTCGGGCGTACGGTAGGTTGGACCTGCGAAGCCGATGGTGTGGCTGCTGGCTGGGTGGTACTATCCCCACTAGGTCGTTTGCTGATGGCCGGGAAATCTAACTGCGTGCTCAACCGCGCTTCGAGGGCTGACTGTCGGTCTTCTAGACGCTTGTTCTGTAGAGTGAGCACTTCAATCTGATCGGACTGGCGCTTGCTAAGCTGTAGCACAGCGGAGGCGTCACAGCTGCAATCGTTAAGACTAGAAGCCTCTGGTGGGGGAATGAAGGCACGCCGAATGGTAGCGCTCTAGGCCAGCACTTCTGCTGTCCCGATCGACCGGGCCGCAATTCTCACGCATCCTGCCGACAAGTGTACCGCTCTCCGCGAGCAGCAGGATGTCCGGGTAGTGCTTGATTAGCGTTGCTGCTAAGCACTCCGACACGGTTTCGTCCAGATTGGTTGCTGTATCTGCGAATCCGAGAGTGCCCGCAAACAGCAGCGCTTGGAAAGCTCGGGGGCGACCACGGATTGGGGGATCAAGCGTGCGCAGAGACGGTAGTTCTTGACATTGCCAAAATAGGCGAGACACGTATTCGTCGAGCGAGCCTTGTTTGTCGATCTAGCTAGAGAGTACGCATACTTGTCTAACAAAAATCGAAGTATCCTACCTGTGTTGTCACCACCGATCAGCTCGTGAGCTTTATCTAGTATCATGTCCTCAGCCTCTAGAAATACTTTAAAGGAATTTATCGCCGTCAGTTTTGCCTTCTTGCTGTTCGCTGGGGCCAATTCCGCAAACTACAGTTTGCAGTAAGGTCCCCAATACCGTCACCTGGTCGGAAACCTCTGGATATTTTTAGGATATGCGTTGATATGATGCTTTGTATTGAATACTAAATATTCTCAAAATATTCCAACTAAATATGGTCAGATTGGTTGGAAAACTGCTGATTTTTACAAGCACAAATGATTGGCGAAAAATGCATGAATAGCCCGCTCTCATTGGTGGTTAGACCAGATGGAGATTATCGCAGACTGGACTCGGTTAAAATAGCGTGGATATTATACCTTACCATAAATCCTCCGACCGAAGGACCTCTCCGATCCGTACCATTCCGAATGGTACAATATGTAAACGTACACAAATCAAACTCAAAAGAGAAGCTTACTGTATTGCTAGGGATGGGGGAACCGCGCCAGGATGGGTCAACCACAAGAGCGACGAATCGGCTTGATTGTTGACAGTTTGTAGGCGCAAGGAAACGGCCTGTAGGCTGAGAAAAACGCAAAAAAAATAAATCTATGCAAATTGGCTGGAGAGCCATGTGCTCTCAAGCAAGCAAAATCAACAATGAGTCTCGAATTTAGTGGCGGCGTCCACAATTTCGAGCACTCAGGCAGCCACACAATTCAGACGCGCTACTATAGGTGGATAATTTTACCAATGAAATCGTGCCACATCTAAACACAAGCACACGCGGCGAAAAATTGGTTGTAAGGTCTCCACAACCCAAATCAGGCCGAGTCCCCTTGCCGACAACAGCTGACTTGGCTTCAGTCGGCGTTTTTTTCACTCTACTGCTCAGGCGCCTAAGCATCTGTGCCAGCGGACAGCCTGCATGGCCGCCGGGCATCGCTCGTGCAATCACCCCACCCCCATCCTGCTACACATGATGACATAGATCAGTGGGAGAGCGCGGAGCTTGGCTCCGAGAGTGTTGGTTCGACTCCAACCGTCATCTAGCTTTACAAGGGGTGGAGGCTTTCCGTGAAAGCTGTTGTTCCAAGGATCTTGATGGTGGTTTCAGCAAAAGGGTTGGTACTGCTCTGTTAGCTACTATTTTGCTGAGCATACTCTATCTGGTGTTTCCCATGGTGTACGAGTCATTCTAACCACATGTAATAGACATTGTTGTACCGATTAGGCTTCTGTGATTTTGTGTGGCCATGTAGATAGACTTTCGGGCTTGTGTGTACGATGGGCTCTCGGGCGTCTTGGCGATCCGGATCACGGATTATAGCGGCGTGGCGTAGCTGAAGATGGCGCACAATCTTGTCGTTAAGCGCGCCGATCATGTACAGCGCATGAAGGTGCTTGCGGATAGCTGTGGAGCCGCGCGACTTGATCTCGCGTGTGTTGAGGAGCGCTAACACGGCTTCCTCTGCCTTCTTCCCGAGCGCCAAGGCTTGATCGCGATAGTCGGCGGTGCTTGGGTCCAGCTTCAAGTCGTCAGCAACGAACAGCTTCATCAAGGCGACTAGCTGCTTAGCGTTCGACCGCTGTCTCTTCGGCGCGCCTGCCATCCAGCGTGACTCCTGCGCGCACCACGCGAACCATGTAGCGTGAAGGTAAGCCACCGACGTCCGTCTGCGCTTTGTTTAGTCTTCTTGTTCACTTGGTTCCTGTTGACGTTTCTTGCATTTGTCTTGTGGTGGGGCTCCTTCCATTTTGGCTTCTAGGTTATCCATGCGCTCGTCCTGGCGCACGATGTGCTGCAACAATTGGTCAATCACACTGCTTTGATGCTCGATGATCCTGCTCTCGTTGCTTGGTTTCTTAGGCGGTTGTGGTGCTTCTTGGCTTGGCTTGGGTTTCTCTTTTCCACAGACAGCAAGGTGCGACAACCACGCGAGCAGCTCGGCGACCGAAGCTTCAGCGTTGACAGCAGCGCCTCCATGTGCACGACAGCATGGCCATCGGCTTGGAGCTCCTTCATCCGCGGGTAGTGCAAGATGAGGTAGGCACTTGCTGACTCAGGTTGTACATGGAGCTCTCCATCTTGTAGCAGGTTGTGAACAGTGAGCGCTGGACAGCGTTGATCTTCTCCATCGTCTCCGCGTCAAACGCCGTCAAGTTCATTGCCTTCACATCGGCCTCCGTGCTGTAGCCGCTAAGTGCCTTGCTAATCACGTGATCTTCTTTGTTTGTGTTGAAGATGTAGTTGAAGCCCTTGTTCGTTGTACTCATGTTCCAGCCTCGATCGAAGATCCAGCGATGCATCATCCTATGGCAGCCGTTTACATGCTGCGCATCGCCCCGTCGGAATGAATGCGAGGTAAGGGTATTTACGACTACAGCTGGGAGCGCGACGCGATCTAGCAGGCGGTTGGCGTGAGAGTAAACGGTCTGAACGGAAGCAGCAGTCTTGGGTTTAGCAGCGACGGGCTTCGGAGCGGCGGCAGCAAGCGCGGTAAACTCTTCGGGGTGGTTCAGCACCTCCACCTGCGGTGTCGCCGGCGTCAGCGTGACCGCAGCCCCGACCAGGATCGCCGGCAAGTTGTCAATCAGAGTGACGGACGGGGTGGTCCGCGTGATGTGCGCAATGGCGACGGCATGGAGTGGACACGTAACGAATCCTGCGTCCGGGAACAGTGACAGTCCCTGCTCCTCCGGCGTCTTCATACGGATGAAGCGCACGAAGAACACTTCGGCGGCGTCAACGGAAAAGCTCTGCTTGCGAACGAGCGACAGGTCCGACGCTCGCCCAAACAGGTACCACAGCAGACACAGCAACGCAGCGTCCTGATAGTCACTAGAAGAGCTTGCAATATTATTCAAATATGACATCATCTTTTTTTAAATCACTATTTAAACATGGCGGTGCTTAGTTGACTACCTTTCCATCTCTTTTCATACCGAAGCTGTCAAGCGTCTTCCCATGCTAAGCAACTTTGCTTCGACAATGTTACGTTGCACAGGGAAGAGCTCAAACAGCCATATTTTGCATTGCCTGAAGTATTGCATAGCGATGTTCCGGGCAAGTGTTTTACCCGCGTTAAATGTAAGATACATCCCAAACATATCTAATACAGACACAGAACATTTACCTGTAGCGTCTTGTGCAATACATCGCTTAACATAGTCAAACTCTACCTGTTCACATTTAACAAATGCCATAAAGACACTTATTGCAGTGTCTTTGGCACGCTTAGTGTTGCCAGACTTGAGCTCGTCCAAGCCCATCCTTGGTGATGTGGTCGGATAAGTTGCAAATATGCACGTGATAGCCCTACAGCCCTATACTTCGTGTTTAAATGGCGATACATATATTTTTAGGGCCCTCTGACCTGATACAGTCGTCCCCGCCATATTTTTCCCCTACGATCAGCCATGTACCTCGCAGAGATTGTACATTGGTGCTCAAGATTTTCTCCGGCCGTCAACACGATGTACTGACTTAGATGTATTTATGAGGGGAAATTGTCGGAGCTAAAAGTCGGTTCACGCATTAAAATAGAGGACAGTGTCGGTAGAAACATATCAAGACAACCTTAGCAGAAGATATCCAATACGACAGCTTTGGAATGGGCGTCGCAGGCTTAGAACGAAGACACGCCAGAAATGATTAGGAATTGCTGAAGGCAGTCGGGCATTGTTAGCTCGATGGTCATTCGACGCATGCCATGGCTAAGCATTACCTTGTACTAACTCAATACATGCGCATCTATGTCAACCCTGTGCGAAACTTCAAACCATGCAGTGTTTATTAGTACCACTGTGGTAAATCTGCCGGGGGTGACTGTACGTCGGAACGGCTGGTGTACTGGAGAGGAATTACCTTAAATAAGTGAAAGAGCACTTAGATGTGCCAACACATGGCGGCCTATTGCTGAATCTAAGTGAATTACTTTTTAAGTTCGGTTCTGTGTTTAAACAGTAAATTCGCTACTAAAATATAGAAATGAGGTCCGGAAAGTTGAGCTTTGCGGGCTCTTTGGGGCGGTCAAAGAAACTTCCCAAGCCTCGTCGCTTGCCACGTTCTCAGTGAGCCCACGTGTACGCTCGAGCGTCTTCTTCTGATAGTGGACTCTGCTACTACACCATTTCAGGGTCAAAATAAGAATTGCTAAGATTAA
>BSXT01000680.1:0-42411 GCA_030267785.1 Phytophthora fragariaefolia | reverse complement strand
GTATGCAATTAGATTGGATAGATTATTACTTTTCATAACGTATTAAATCTGGCAATCATTTGAATTTGAGCGTTCACATTTTGATTTTGAGTGTTGACTTTGAGAATAACGCCGTGCAATGGTGTAGAGTTGAATCGCTAAACGCTAAATGCTGTAAATTAGCTATTCTACACAAATCCAGAGCTTCCCCGTGCGTCTGTACGGCATCACTGATGTGGTTTATATCAGATCTCACTAGTAGAAAACAGCATATTTCTTCCAATATAAAGCCTTGACGCCGTAATATTTCCGGTTATGTTACCGAGAAATGATGGGCACAGCACCCACAACCAAACATGAGCGATGAATTCAACCAAGAAAGGAGTGTTGTGAATCTGTCTGGTGCATTGTTGCAGTTTCAGACAAAACTTCAACTCGATAGCTCAAGATAGTTTGCGCCAAAAATTCGCGGCCTTCCATCGCATCGGTCAGGAGGAACGCCACCAGTCTTCAATTTGCACAACCAATATGGAGAACGCGAGCATGAGCTCGTCATCGAGGTGCGGTCCGGAACATGTCCAAATACGACGTCTGCCCGCCTAATTTACTAACTGCAACCTTGTGTATAGCAATGTGGATATATCACACCCGTTAGCATCACCGATCCCTCCGAAGCTGAAGCGAAACCGAATACTTACCAGCTCTTCCGATCAAGGTAGCGAGACCGTCACTAAAATGCGAATCAATATTGAGAAGCACCGAAAAGGTTACTTAAGTCCGCATCGGCTTTCGGGTAAGCAGCAGTCTGCAAAATCTGTTGTGTACCCTACTAAATATGCGCAATGATGTAGCACCCTTTCGCCTCAATGCTGCGTTAGCACTGCGAGTTTCATTTGCTGTAATCATTTCGTCAATTGTTCAGACACGTGACAGAGCATACGATCCTTCGAATACCTTAGTCAAGAAATGGTTCTTCTTTCCAGATTGGTACTATTTAGGTGGGCTCAGCTACTGTGCCATTATGGTGGTATTTTCGATGGGTTTCAACATTGGAGGGACCATTCGAGAGGCTTGTCAAGGGGTTACTGGCGTGGGTGTGGCGTTGCTGTACAATTACGCACTCTTCACAGTTATTGAGGTAGAGAGGTTTGACAGGTTATCCGACGATCCATACAAGAACTACTACAGAGTCAACAAGGCCTTTAACTCCGGCTCCTATTGGATCAATATTCCAAACCTTGTCACGGCACTGCCCTGGATTGTAGTTTTCACTGTCGCCGTGATGGTTCTACCATTTCACTTGAACACACGTAAATATGCTGTGGGAACAAACGTTTACTTCAGTAAGTGCTATCAAGAAGACTTTACGTTTACTTCACTAATTGGTGTTTCTTGATTCATTCATTTTGCAGCTTTAACAATTATTAACCCCGCCAACCCATTAAGCTCCGGCGGCCTGAAATGCACTGACGATGACCTTTATGACACAAGTAATATTTTGCAAAATTTGCGGACCTTCGCCATCGTAGGCGTACTGGGTGCTTTGATTTCTGTAGTTACGATGTGTATCCCTTACCCACTATTGTAAGTCGCTCTTTGCACATATGCATATATTTTGGAAACTAAGGCGGGGGGGTTATTTCATGACACAGTGCGATTGATCAATTGCGCAAAGACTCAAGAATGATAACAGCCGATCTGCTGGACCTATTCAATATCATTGTAGACTCGTATTGTTTCACAAACAAAAACGTAGAGAACATGGAGTTTCTCAAGCTTCGACTTCGACATAAATTTGATGAAGCAGAAGGTCGTTATCGACGAATGCTAACGCTGCAAGATGATGCCTGGTGGGAACAGTGCTTTGGATTACATTATATTCTACAGTTCAATCGCGCCATTAGTCGCAGCTACATCAAATTAGTCGGCTCCCTTTTGGCGGACTTAAGCACTCTGAACTATGCTATGCTTCGTGAGGACTATAAGCGCTTGAATATGATCTATATGTCTAATCTGAAGCGTGAGATCTACGTTATTCAAACAAGAGCGAATGACCTGCTGAACGAAATTTCTCGTGAAGTCGATGCTCTTTCGCCCCGTAAGTATTGTATTGAGTTTCAATACGATATTATTGACTGATAGCGTTTTTTTTATATATAGACCTTGATCTCAAAGCAATAGGTGCTCTTGAAAATCAAGTCGAAATGGTGCTATACAAGCTGCGCAAAGTTCAAAATCGAACACTGCGCAAGGAAAATGTGACATCTGATGAAGTCGCAGGCAATGTCCCTCTAAATTTGTTTTTATTTTCACTCAACTCCTTTTGTAGTACTCTGATCAACTTTCAGCAATCGCACAACAGCAAAATCTACAACGATGTACACCGTGTACAGTCATTTTTGCTATCCTCTCTGAAGCGATTTATTAATCCAGCGTACTACAAGGATTCGGAACTTTGGATAACTGCACTGAAAATTACGGTAGCTATTATGGCAGGTGTAACCTTCAGTGTGGGTGTCTACGGGTTCAGCGCAACAGTTCCTTCATGCATTGCTTACATCATGGGTGGGCACTTAGGAACATCATTTCGAACCACAGTGAACAGAGTTGGAGGTGTCGTTGCGGGTAGTGTCGTCCCGTCCGTATTTAAGTTCTTTTTTGTCCAAATATGCGATCCTGAAGCCCTAGGCGTCATTCTTTCCGACGTTGTTATGTTCATCTGGGTCGGAATATGCATGTATGTATTTTTTGGACGTGGTTATGGGTCCTACGGTGGTATGGTTGCGGCGTTTGTTGCATCTGACACGCTGCTGCGTCAGACCGACATTTGCTATCCGAACGGGTCTGACAGTTCAAGTTCGATTGCGCTTGCATCCTATTCAAGCCTGGCGCAAACGTCCGTGGCAGTCGTAATCTTTATTTCAGTCGAAACTTTCCTCTTTCCAAAGAGCGCAATTACGTTACTACGCCACAATATATTGGATACACTCAAATTGCACCAGAAAGCTTTCGACTTATTATTCGGCCACCATCTTTCTAGCTCAGTTGAAATGAACGAAGCTGCCATGGCAGATATACAGACTATGTTGGTAGTGCAGATACCAAGTCGTCTTGAGGCACAACAGCAACTGCTGGCTGAAGCACGAGTTGAGCCATTGTTGTGGAGACCACAATTTTCGGCTGACAAGTATGAACGGGTACTTCAGCTTTCATCCCGATTACTTAGTACCAACTATTTGCTCTTCAAGTTACTACGCTGGTTCCACTTTCGTGTGGTGCAACACCGTGTAACTCTTAATCCAGCAGATATTCGTAATGAAATCGAAGAAAATGATGACAATAACGTCGACTGTCAAGCACAGTGGAAAATTTCAAGTAGCCACTTTCAGTTGCTAGCCCGTGATAACTTCGAAACCATGGAGATGCTTTTCAGTGATACATTTCGTTATTCTGACCCGGATCAAACCGCTGTGTTCATGCAAATGAAGGAGGCATTTAGATTGGCGGACAAAGATTGTAGTGGTGAACTGAACGCAGACGATGTCACCGCCTTGCTCGGAACTATCTTTGCTCAGTCCGGGGCAGTTAAAGAAGAGCAAATCAAGGCCTACGTCAATGAGTTTATGAATGTGGTTGGGAAACCTGGCCGGGCGACAGTGTCATTTGAAAACTTCATGGATGCAATTGAGCACGGGTTAAAGCTTGAAGTGGAGGTATTCCGACGTGTAAGGCCACGTGCGCCGGCTCTATTTCCAGATGCATCACCTGAGGTTGGCATAGGTGAATCACCTCTGCCAACTAAGGTCACGACAAAAGAAACACAACCTGTCGTTATACAAGTGACAGAAGCAGCCACGTCAGATAAAATGGAGGAGTCGAGATCTGCTTCAATCATTGAACCAGCTGATACTGCAGTGACTGTTGCTCGTGAACTGGACCATCATACCACTACCTTTTTCACGTCTGAAAACGCATCGGTGTTTATTCGACGTGAAGTGGACGTTCTTAACGTAGAGGACTTTTCCATCACTGACGTCGTTAAGCATATGAAATCGGCCTACGTGGAGTGGTTACTTGCAGACAAACGTTACGAGTACATTTCCATGGAAGAACAACTGCTACTCAATTGTTTGATAAGTGGTGCCGAGAGTATTGCTAATAGCCTCTCAGGATTAGAGGAAATTGCATTATCCTCCTCCTAGATCTCTCTTACGTAAAGAAATCAAGACAAATAAATGCTTAAGGAACTTACTCACGCGTGTTAAATTACTTCTACTAATTAGTAATATTGGTGGTATCTTGGAGATACCACTATACGCTCTACACCTTTGCCCGCCCAATGTTAAGTAAAACGTCGATCAAACTTGGCACCTTTTATTTGGGGGGGGGTGGGATGCCCAAATCAGAGGGGTCCCACTCTCTTAGTGCTTTCAAAGCTGACTAATCCGCAGCCGAAGTTGGCGGTTTTACTTACTTCATGCGCCGTAGGCCATGTCTTTGTTTTTGATGGCGGCGTTAACGAAGTCTCGCGCGTGCAGCTCCATCGCCACCACGAGCGACTGGGTAATCTTCGGCATAGATACGTGAGCTGCGCGCTCCAGTAGCCGCATTCTCGCTTCCGTCATCGAAATCAAACCGCCGCTTTCCGTTCGCGCCGTTGGCGCCTGTGTCATCTCGGGGCGCATTAGCGCCAGATACGCTTTGATGTGTGATTTTAACACACTGAAACAGTTTTCGATGGGATTACACATGGGACTGTAAGGCCCAAGACGAAGCAAAACGAGGTCGTCACGAGCAGTGACGAGCGTCTCCGCCCGGTTGTGCGCGGGCGCGTTATCGAACAAAATGACAATTTTCTTGTCAGTGTAGTCATTCTTGAAAACGTCGGAGTTCTTGACAACTGCATACAGCTTATCGACGAAGTCAGCATTATTCTGCATTTTGATGCTGCCGCGTTGGGTGCGATACGCAACTACTCCAAACGCTGAGGAAACTGCGCATTGAATTTGCAAGTTTGCTCCTTTCGACGGAGGAAGCTTTTCGATAGCCCGTTGGCCATTCTTGGCACGGCCGCGAGAACGCTTCGTGTACAAATTGTAGTTAGCTCCCGGCACCACGCAAGTTTCGCGCGGGCGCGAAACTCGTCCGCGCGCGAAACTTGCTCGCCCATGGCGGGAGAAAACTAAGTACCGCGAAGGATGCGCCAACTTCGGCTGCGCATTAGCCAGCTTCGGCCGGGCCTGGACAAAACAAGACGCGCAGAACCGGGTTCCGCACGAGAAGCGAACGGCGCAAGCGCGCCAAGCTGCGCAAGCCTCGGTCAGGGACCGAGACGCTACAAGCAGTGTCTGCCGGGCAGACACAGCAACTGGAGACGACCGTCGAGACACTGAGTGTCGGGCTTCGTAGCACAGCCATCATGCTGTAGCCTTGCTCCAACGAATACGTTTCGGCGCGCATGAAAGCACTAAGAGAGTGGGACCCCTCTGATTTGGGCATCATACCGCCCCCCAAAATAAAAGGTGCCAAGTTTGATCGACGTTTTACTTAACATTGGGCGGGCAAAGGTGTAGTTCCGCTAAGTTCCCTGCAATATCTTCAGCGCTATTCACTAGACATTGCAGCAAAAATTGCTCATCCATTGACACTTGCTCGAAACGATTATCAGAAACCAGCCACTCTACATAAGCAAGCTTCATGCGCTCTGCAATGTCTCTAATTGAAAAATCCTCAGTATTACGAGCATCATGGTCATGCTGCAGGTGTGCTGAGGTATTGTCAGATAATAAGGCGCTGTGATCGGTATCATCCTCATCATTGCTCTCGCACAAAGCAGTCTGGTGGTGTAGATTTGGTGTAATCGTTAGCGAGACTTCTTCTATAATGATGGACCCCCTCCGATCCACAATTTTGCGCGTGATGCTGCCATCGATGTGAGATGCAGGTTTCATAGTCGCAGCATTCTTGTCAACAATAATGTCAATTGTATCGCCATCAGTAACAAAAGGTTGACGACAACGGCCAGTGTTATAAAACTTTTTATCCCTAACACTTTGCAGATCAGCTTCACCACTTCGTTTAAAGCTCGATAGTTGTATATTGGCCGCGTCAGGGCCATTTGGGGATGTACGAGATTTTCGACGGTGCTGAACCTCCACTTCAAGTTTGAGCCCATTTTCCACCGCTTCAGCAAATTCTTGAAATGATATTGTAGATTTATTCGATTTTCCTACCGCCGCCATAAATTCCGTTACATATATTTTTGAATTTCTCCTTCTTTGACGTCAGCAGATCGACCAAACATTTTCTCTAGCATGTCTGCGACGTTATCTGTGCCCAGCTCCCCAGTGTAATTCTTATCTGCAAGACGAAAAGCCGCTTTAAGCTGCATGAAAACGACAGTATGTTCTGGATTGGAGTGCCAGAACGGATTTCCATACAGTTTGTAAATTTTGTTAAACTGGTCGTTCACTAAGGAGAGAAAGTGGTTCGTGGCAACATGCCACTTGGTATGAATGCTGGCAGTTTCTTCTGTACGTGAGCCACCATTATCGTCTCTGATATCAAGTGAACTTAGAGTCACACGATTTTGCTCCACCCGCGAGTCGAACCACCATACCAACTTGAATAGAAGATAAATATTGTTAAGGATTCCGTGAGAAATGTCTAGCGCTCGTTCATGCTTATGACGTAGAAACGGTACTCTCCATAACACGGGCTCCACCTCAGCGTCTCCGAGAAGGTATTTCCGCTTCAAATGCTTTCTTGGGAGCTGTACTTCAAGAATACGACGCACTTCAGCTAATGAATTGGCTTGCATTCCAACGCAGCTAGAAAGATGATATCCAAATAATGCATTGAATGCTTTTTGCTGCAGTTTCACGGTCGCCTGGATGTTACGACTGAGTAAATTTGCTGCACTTTGAGGAAAGAAAATGATTTCAACAGCAATAAAAATCACAACCCCCACAGACGTTTGAGCAAGACTGGAGTATGAAGAAATGGCAATTGCACCGGGGCTGTCAGACCCGTTTGGGTACAAAGATCCGTTTGACGCAACAACGTGTCAGCAGAAATAAACGCTGACACTAAACCGGCATATGAACTATATCCGCCTGCGAAGCAGGCGTACATTGATAGGGTTACCCAAAAGAAAATGACTACACGAGATAGCATATCATTCAGGAAAGTTGGGCTACACAACTGCACAAAGAAAAATTTGAACACTGAAGGAATAACGCAGCCAGCAACCACGCCTCCAACTCGATTCACAGTCACCCTGAAAGATCCTCCCAAAACATTTCCCATCACGTAACTTATAGTCGTAGGTATGGTCGCACGAAACCCATACACATTAACCGCTAGAAAACCCCCAGTCATCATACCCAGCGCACCCTTCACAGTGCCAAGCCATGTGGTCGATCGGCTATAGTACGTTGGATCAATGAAAGCTTTCAGTGAAACAGCAACGAAATCTACCACTTGTCGCACAATGCCGTGTATTGTACTGTTGTATGAGTGATCGAATTGTATGATTGTGGTGCAAAATAAATTCAGTGCAAAGAGAAAGAGAGTCAAAGGTGAATTCCCGGCGAGTTCCTCCAATGTAATCATCTGTGTTCGAAGAGTTCGGTTCTGAAGCTTACGATATCTGTACATTGCCATCTGGATTTGATTTTCAAGCGGGTGTGTCGTCTTCAAAGACGCACCTAACTTCCACGTAAAGAACAATGAGAATCATCAGAGGCCAGGGATGAGCAACAGAAAACCAACGTACATGGTGAAAATGCATGAACCTTGAGAGAAATTTCACCAAGAAGCTCAATTGAACAAGTCTGGATTCCAGAAATCTCTCGACGAAGAGACTTCATATAGATGGAGTGTAAACGCTCGTTCTGTTTTAAACGGGTCGCTCCGTAAAGAGTATGTAGATCACCTATCAGGGATCCGACCAGGTCAATATAGCGCTCCATGATAGCACGGTTGAACGGAATAATCAAGTGGACACCGAAATAATGTTCCCACCACGTATCGTCAAGCAATGCAATCATTTGCCGACGCCTTGCTTCAATACCATTAAACTTGCGTTCAATTTTGAGTTTTAGCATATCCATTTTATTAGTGTCGTAGCTCTTGAAGCAGTAGGAGTCTATGATCAGACTGAGTAAGCAAACAATATCTTGTGATACTCGCGCGGAGCCAGTATAAAGCTGTTGAGTAGCTCTGGGTTCCAGACAATTACAATATCAAGCGGTTAGACATTGAAACTTTTTCTAATTTAACGATAACGTACATAATTGGATACGGAATCAGCATTGTCAACACTGAAACGAGTCCGCCTGCAACTCCCACAATCGAATATATCTGCAAGTTTTGAAGGATATTAGTCGTCCCAAAGAATTCATCGCCATTCGACTTTAGCTGTGTCGGATCCAGAGGATTGGCTGGGTTAATGATTGTCAGCACTACGCAGAAGAATATTTTAGTTAGTGATTTCATCGTTTCAAACAACCCCAGTTAACTTACTGTAGTAAGCATTACTACCAAGAGCAAACTTGCGCGTATTGACATTGAATGGAAGAAGAAGAACCATAATCGTAAAAAGAATCATCCAAGGGAGCGTTCTTAGTAAGTTGGGAAGGTTGACCCAATATGCCTCCAAATTGAACCCCTTCTCGATTTTGTAATAGTCTTCGTAGGGATTTTCGGCATTGCTATCAAATACGTGTATTGGGATGAACATGAAAAGTGCATAATTGTAAATGAAAGCCAGTCCTACGCCTGAAATTCCTCGGCAAACTTCTCGAAGCGTCCCACCTAGATTTACACCCATGGAGAATACCACCATAACTGGACAATAACTCAACCCACCAAGGTAATACGAGTCAGGGAAAAATCGCCATTTCTTTGTGGTCGCATTGGTTGGGTCGTATCGTTCATCCCGTAGCTGAATAAATGAGGCCAAAACCACCCCACACGCCGCACGAATCGCCAGCTCTGCGTTCATTCGAAAGCGATCTGTGCGTGTACCAATACAAATTTTCCAATGTGACATTACAATAGTTCTTGCTAGCTTTCGACTTTAAAATACTTACGCGGTATCCGATGTCCTTTCCGATATGTTTTGCTTGTTTTGAACACATTAACCCCGAAGTGACCACATACGTTTTCAAAACAGCTTCGCACAGTCTTTGAAAAAGATTGCCACCCAGTCAGCAGTCTTGATTGCCCCGAAAGCATAACATATATTGCTGGTATTAGTGATAGTTGTCATAAATGCGCCTGTAGATGCAGTAAACCTACTCATGAGTAGAGCGGTTCTTCATTATCGAGATGAAGACAACGTTACCTATGAGCCCCCCGTTACACAAAAGTGGCCTCTATTTAGGGAAATCGCACATACAAAAACGAAATGCAATGTAGCACCGAAAAACACACGCACACATGAGCTACTAGTTATCATTACCGTATTCCTCCTTCTCGCGTCAGCTTAGTCCCCAAGTTGCAGTTGTTTAGTCCACTCTTATCCACGCCAGTGCGTGTTTTTGTTTCAGCCAATGTGATTGCGGCATCGGCGTATTTTCAGCCACTAGTGCGCTACCCCATTATAATGCGCACACCCAAAAATGAATTCCCCCAACACGAAGATAGCGGTCAGAGGGTCACTTTTGAATCCGCTTCAAGCGTCGCAAGCCAAAGTCCAAGTGTGCACACGTCACAGATCAGCTTCAGCATGGTGGCCTGGGCAGACCGGTTCGACCTGGAGAAGCAAGTAACCTTCTACCTATCCTACCACGACAACAAGGTCAACCAGATCATCCACTTCGCCTGTATCTGGCAGATTTTCATCTCGGCGCTCTGCATGTTCGCGTCGCTCGAGTCCTTCGCCGAGCCACCGAGCTTCGCTTCCTGGCTGCCCTACGGCCAGTACGTGCTGCTCAACCCGTCCTGCGTACTGGCGGGGGTCTACATGCTCTGGTATATCCAGCTGGACCATTTCGCCGGGTCTCTGGGCGCCATGCTCGTCTTCTTCAGCTATCTTTTCGCCAATTTCTTCGTACAGGACTATGCGCCCGTTCACTTCGACAGACCAGGCTGGCAGATCGCGCTGGCCGTACACTGCTTCGCTTGGATCATGCAGTTCATTGGACATGGCGTATTCGAGCGTCGCAAGCCGGCACTGTTCGACAGTCTGGACCAGGCGCTGGTCACGGCCCCCATGTTCGTGCTGCTTGAAGCGCTCTTCGCGCTCGGATACCGCCCGGAACTGTACAAACGCGTGTCGGCTGCGGCCAAGGAGAACATCAAGGTATTCAGAGCTACTGGCAAGACGCTGTAATGCTGCGGATACGTCTGGTGTAATGCTAGTAATTTCTTTTGCGTATGGATTGTCAAGTTGTTAAACGTCAATCAGATGATTCTTAGCGAGATTTTAGAACGTTCATTTCGAAAAGCGCCATAAATTCTACCGCGGCTCAGTCTGATTTTATTTTATTTTTTGCGGTTATCGCCGGTGGCGCCAGTCTGATCGACGCATAACTGTTTGCACCATGAACGTTGGTGACGTACTGATCTGCTTTCCACGTCTAGGATACGCGCATATGGCCATTACATGGCTCCCGATAATGGCATTAATCGCATGGCAAAATTTGAGGCTCCCATACATTATGCATTGTCATAGCGCCAAGAGCTCCCATACATAATGGGCATTAATGGGATTAATGTTTAATGTAAAAACTTAATCAATGAACTCATGGAGTGTCTGAGCATTCCTGTAAGATCTGTTTTTCTAAGAAACAGAAGTATTTCTAGTGAAACGGACAACAAAGAGTGGCGGTGCAGACCATACGTGGCCCGAGTGACACTGAACAAACGCAAAGCCAAATTAGGGGTTAGAGGAATCGTGCTAACCTGAACATATGTGCTTTTCTTCGACTGGAGCCGAGCCTTCTTGAGCACCGAAGAGGCAAAGCTTTCGTTTGTTGAGAGACTGGAAGTCGATAATGAAGAGC
Source organism: Phytophthora fragariaefolia (assembly GCA_030267785.1). Lineage (NCBI taxonomy): Eukaryota > Oomycota > Peronosporomycetes > Peronosporales > Peronosporaceae > Phytophthora > Phytophthora fragariaefolia. The sequence goes on along the minus strand of BSXT01000680.1, from coordinate 31,420 downwards.
TTGTGTGTCGCCTGACGAGCGATTGCACCGCAAGCGTTTCATGGTGAGGTGCTGTTTGTCTAGTTGTATCTTCACACAAGCTGCTTTAAAGCCCGGATTGGCTACAATCGGTCCTCCAGCACCTATAGCAATCATAGCAACATTAGAGTTCAATGAGGAAGTTGTGGTTGAACTCAAACATACCCAGATATTGCATTAAATCGGGTATTGTTTAGTAATGCATGGAACAATACTCAAACTTCCTACAGCTTCACATCTTCCGTTTGTACCTTCAATGAGACCGATTGAATCTGAGTCGGGCCCCCAATAACATCGTCAGCTTCCTGTTTTCACTCGCAGACCCCCATCTTGTGTCCTGACGAAGTACTGGACGAAATTTGAAATTGGAGATCAGCGTCAATAGGGAGAACAAAACGCCGTAGTTCCTTGAGATTTGATAGTGTGCGTCTGAGGACTTCGTGGGTGGTAGAGTGAGGTGACTCGCCTGGGTCGACGGACGGGTCGGAAAGCAAACGCCGTATGTCCTTCTTGGTAAGGGCTGGAAAACAGTAGTCCATGCAAACAAACGATAGAATCTACCAGCTTGCACTTTGGCCTCTCCATTAATAATGTTCACGTAAAATGTACTTCGAAGTAGTGCCATACATAATGCATACAAAGTTGGTGAGAGGCCCCCATACATTATGCAGGGGTTTAATGCACATTAACCCCTTGGTTCCCGGATAAGTGTATCGAAAACGAGCTAACTAAAGTCGTAACTTACCACTTACCGTTGTCACTAAATATTTGTATGTGCCATATGTTTGACGTGCGGGAAGGTGTATAAGTTTCCGAGAGGTCTACCACTTAGATGTCGTAAGTTTCACCACTTTAGCAGCCAGTAGACATCATCACATGTCGTAAGTTACCCCAAACTGAAAAGTGCAGTGTGAAGATCTGCTGCAAATTAGGGAATAAGTGGTGCAAAGAGCTGCTTTATGCACTCCGACATCCGGAATAGGAGGAGCAAAAGGTACAGAGTTTCAAAAAAATGTATTGCGATCTGACAAAAGCTCACACGCATTTGATGTCACACCAGCAAGACTCATTCGTGATCGCTCTCATTTTCGGCATCGCCGTCGTCCCCCTCTTCACATAGCAGAAGCTGTCGACGGGACTTCTTGCGTGCGCCAGCCTTTTGACCCGGGCGCCTCAAGACGACTCTCTTACCAAGATTAGCAGGTATCTTTTGACCACACTGGAAGTCGTCGTGCCAAATTTCAAAACACGTTTTAGCGATCCCCTTGTACTGGCGCCGTATCTTGTTGCACAGCCAGCACTTGGCATCATCAATTGAGCACCGCTCGCAGAAGAAAGTGGTGGAAAATGACTTCTTCTTGCGGTCGCTACGCAAGAGCGCACAGACCTTGCAAGACCGCTGGCGACGCTTCTGCACGCCGGTTACAGTCACCCAGTCATCGCATTGTTGCAGGGCATGCGTAAGTTGTAGCTGGGGGCGTTTTCGCTTGTGGTTGCTTGGTGTCGGTGTGGCGACTATACCAGCGAAATCTTCCGCCTTTAGCTGAAGCAATTGATTTTGCAGGACTCCGTACCATTCTCCACGTTTCATCAACGTTGATCCCGTGATCCCAGACGACTCCTTATGCGAAATATACGCATTCACTAGAGCCATATCCACGAGTCCTAAGAAAAGGCTTTTGTAATACTTCTTGAACTTTGTAGACGTCTGTAATGAGTATGTTTGCAGGCGGAGTTGATCATGAACATCAACTCCGCCCATCCAACGCTGGTACTCGCTCGCACTTGCCGGACAGGGCACTATCATTCTACCAACTCGCTTGATGTTCCTAGCAACCGTTGACGATGTCATTGCAGAGCCTGTGCACAAGTAGTGCACAGGTTTGCGATCCCACTAGTGAAAAACGATCATGTTGGGTACAGGTACAGAACGAGAGAATGTAAAAGTGCCATGGGGAATGGTTGCCGGACGTGACTTGCGTTTCTCTTTGACGTTCACATCGTATCCGAGCCGATCAGTCATGATCGTGCCTATCACGTACACATTCATCGCCAAGAGCACAATGGCAAGTACGATAGACGAGTAGAAGCGGTCGATAACCACTGTGTGCCACGGTTGCCGCGTGAGGGAGCTAAGCACTATCTTCAAATTGCGAGTAACGGCAGCTGCACCTGTCTTCACGTCTACTGACGAGCTTTCTCCATCGCCGGTTCTTCGCTTGCCCGTGTATAGTTCAAATCTAGTAACATATGACATAGCTGGTCAGATGATTCGCCCAAATCGTAACTTACGACATTAATTTTTCAACAACTACCTGTGGCAGTACGCAGTTCTTGAGTCACACACCATGAACATCTTCGAGCCATAGCGACGAGGCTTGTCGGGCATGAACATTCGAGTCGTGTTCCGTTTAGAAGTAGAAGGAAGGACTCCCTCGTCAAACGAAAACACAGTGGGAAGGGACCACGCCATCAGGAAGCGTTGCTGCAACGTATCTGACACCATTCTCAGCTTCCAAAGTTTGTCCCGCGTACGTTCCTCCTGATTGTCCACAAAGTGTAAGTCCCTCAAGATGTCTTGGCATCTATTGCGCGCCATGAATCTCCCAAAATTGCCGGCCGGAACAGCACCATCCTCCACCATCGACCAGTGAGCTGCGAACCTCCGCTTGTGTGGACAGAGCATGCGGGCGATTAATAGGCCAACCACATGCAAAATCTCGTGAGTTTCGTAACTGGACTTCGCTTTTAAGCGCCGACTGATTTGCTTTACTGTTTCCCGCCGACGGTCGTTCTGCTTCGCTTGAATTGCTTCTGCACGTCTGGTAACTTGCTGAAGGCCGTACCGATTTGTCTCGGTGGCTATCCTCACCCACAGAGTTTTCGGCAGAAAGTAGAAAAAGGTTAGCAGCGGCGAGTGGCAGACATCGCTGAGTTCGTCGACCGGCCGCGCTTCTTCTATATTCAACCCAGGATAGGCTTGTACACCCTCCGCATAGCTGGAAGACACTGGGGTCCACTCCATTGAACGCAACGTGTTCTCGCGCACCAGCCTGGCTTCTCTGGTGGGTGTATCACTGCCCAATTGAAGCGACTCCAAGAATGCTGTACCCATCATCACTGCGTCCGCTTCTGACAGAGTATCATTGGCATCAAGTGAGTCACTACCAAAGCTAGCATCATCGTCGTTGTCGGCTTCTACGTCGTCGTCACTTTCGCCAGAGCTGAAGCTGTCATACTCACTTAGGTTCTCATCGTCTGGAATAAAGTTCACGTCTTTCTTCACGGTAAGCCGAGGCCGTACACAACGGCCCAGCGGTGTACTAGGTGGACCCACAGACTGGGCGACAAACCCACTATCGGGTTGGGCGTCGCTTTCAGCGCCAGATGCTTCTGACAGAAGCTGCAGATTAGAAACGCCATCCCGAAGCTCTCTATTTGACGAATTGTATGTTTCAGTAGCCGCTTCCCGTCCAAGCTCCGCTCCAGAATTGCTGCTTGAGGTCCCAAAAAGCTCGTTCATAGTCCGCTGGGACAACAGCACACTTGTGTCGATCTGCGACATACTTACTAGACCCACGCCAGCACCCACTTGATCCATGGTATCAGTCACTTGATCCACGGCAGCACTCGCTTCACCCACGCCAGCACCCACTTGATCCACGGCAGCACTCGCTTCACCCACGCCAGCACCCACTTGATCCACGGCAGCACTCGCTTCACCCACGCCAGCACCCACTTGATCTACGGTAGCAGTCATTTGATCCTCGGCAGCACTCACATCACCCACGGCACCACTCACGTCACCTACGGAAACATTGACTTGATGCATTGCGCCACTTGCTTGATCCAAGGCACCACTCACTTCTCTAAAGCATACGCCACCACAGCTTCCTCTCCTACTAATACCGATCTGACTGTACAGGTATGGATTTATCTTTGCATTTTGATTGGGAAAAGGTATTGGATGGTACAGCAGGGTAATTAATAGAAACGATTGAGGCTACAGGTTGCATTATAAGCTTCTTCAAAAGTCTTTGGCCACACAGTGGCTCAAGAAAGCTATTCTACCTGCATCAGGACTGATCAGTTCAAGCACAATTTAATACAAACAAAAAATAGTTCCTAATGTTCATGACTGAGGGCATGAAGTTCGTGGTGGTACTGCCACTAACAGGGCAAGAAGCATCGCATTTCATATTTTTAGTTGAGGAAGTCCTATCGATGTCTGGTGAGGAGGCTATTTCATGCATTTTGAGAACCCACAATCAACTTTTCCTGCAGAATCACACGTCCTACTTCGGTTGCTCAACTTTTCCGGTCAAGTCCAAGAATCGCTTCGAAACATGACCGAGGTGCTAAGTGGTGGAGAGGGGGGGAAATCCGAACGTTGTCAATCACACCATCTCCCCGCACTTACCCCAAGTTCTGCAGCACTATCGCCTGATATTCCAACTGCTCGAAGAACAAGCACCACTCCGTCAATTACGAGGGACCAAATTCGGCGTCCATCAATTCGCAAAAGTGTTAGTCAGAGAAAAGCGAAGCGGCTTCTGCGTAGGTACCACGATTGGAAAACCGAGCATATGTATTTGGGGCGATACTCTATCGACAAAATGCTTGCGTTCGAAGAGTACCAGCAAGTTGCGAGTTCTAGGCGAGTCTTCGCGGTAATCGCCCTTACACCCCTCCCTGGTTTGCTAATCATGATTCTTCTAGCAGCAATTCCTTTACAAAGTCCGCTTCAGGGAATCACGGGCAACCCTGGTTTTTTCGCTCAGTCCTGGCTGGCCTACACTACCATGACTGTAGGCATGATGTTCTTCATTCGAGCTTCACTGATGCTGCCCAACTCTGCGTACTCACACAAGCAATGCCTCCTTATTTCATTACTTACGACAGGTTTCAATGAGCTTTCAATGTTGGTACTTGGTTCACTGTGGATGTTTCCAATACCGTTCCGTAGTCTTCTTGGTATCCCAACGTATTCTATCCACCTTATTTTTTTTCACAGGGTTGTGATCGGAAGGAGGTGGCTTTACTATCGAGACGAGATAGTTCAATATATCCCTCTTTTCTTGGCACAGGCTTCAACGCTCTTCATTTTCCAAGGTGTCACCATAACCTTCGCAAATGTACCAGCACATGTCCAAGCCATAATCACGATTGTATTTCCGGTCCTTCGTGCTACCGTCAAGCGGTTTATATGGAGGTTTTCCCGGTGCCTAGAAGACGTTAGCCTGGACATAACCTTGTGTGTGGTCGAAATCTTTGGCTCGCTCTTTCAGAATGCTTGTCTTCAAAGTGCACGGTCACCTGCAATTGGAGGTCTCATGATCCTTGTGGACTTCGTGCAGGCTATCGCCGAGGTCAAAATGTATGTAGCGCACAAGTTCGCTGTTGACGGTCGCCAAACCACAAAGACTGCGGTGAGAATTATCGAAGATGCGCTCTTTCCAGGTGCTGTTAGCTCGAGCAAAGCACGGGGACTGGCCAAGCTGGACCCAAAGCAAGCTGTCATGGGTGTATCTCGTAAAGGAACCTCAGTGCTTCTGAGTCCATCGGACGTATTTAAGCCTGACAAACTGAACGTCAATAAATCGAGAAGGATGTCGAGGATAGCGTGCCTGACAAATAGTTCACAAAAAATGCTGGATCTCAGCACCATTGAGCCCAATCTTGATCATGAAAGACCCCGCGAGCCATCTGCACCCACCTCACCCCTACCGATGCCAGCGCCTCAGGCTCGGCGCGCGACTACTATTGATGATGTTGACATTTCTCACCGCCAACATGCTAAGCTTTTGTCGCAAGCACTTCAACTGGTCTTCGCTTCAGAGGTGTTAGTATTTGCCGAGTATGCTGAATTCGCGTGCTCTGTTGTATACGGACTTTACACCATTGCACTGTATCAAATGCCGTATGCAAAGTACAATCTGACATTCATCGGGCAATCGGAGACGAGCTTTTGGTCTGCCGCGACAAATTGTGGTATCTATGCCACCTTTGAAGGATTTACTTTGGTTTTCATATTCACGCTCGTTCGAGCGAAGTATGGATTGTCCACGTTGTACCAGCTCGCGTTCGTGCTGGAAAAATACTGGATGAGCGTACAGGGGACGATGATCGGGAGCTTGGCACTAATTTTCATCCTTAACACAGTTCATCAAGGTGAGCACTTGATACTGCGCCGCTTTTCTTACTGCTTGCCAACTCTTTACATACGTGTGTTTGTGGCACAGGCACAGATCTGTCCCTCAAGTTTGACTGGCTGAAGGTGCTGGACGGAACTGCCCATGCATAAGCTAAGAAGGAACAGCTTGGGTATGCTCACTTGCACGAAAGTAAATACTTCGAAGTAACAAATAGAGGATACGTACGTGCTATTTGAGCTCTAGTGAAACTTACGCGGCCACCTTGCGCTTTTTGCGAGCTGCACGCAAGTTGGCTTCAGCCTTCTTCTGGGCCTCGTCGTCCTGGTTATCGTCTTCGATGTCATCCTCTTTGAGCAGGTCCATCTTGAGCTCCTGGCGGTTGCCGAATGTGAGCGCCACATAGACCTTGACACGCACACGGTCAAAGACCTGCAGGGTGCGGTTGTTCTTTTGTACCAGTGTGAGCGAGTGACGGTTTGCATCGTACCGCACGATATCCTCGTCATCCTGCTCATCCTTCTCGCACAAGAAGATCATGCCTTCAATGCCGAAGCGCGGCAACAGCACAGCCACTCCATTGTTCTTGACCTTCGTGATAACGGCGTCCGTACGGGTAGGGTACTGCTGGAAGTAAAGTACCGTGTGTAGTGTCACCGAAGCTCGGCCAGCAAGCTGGGCTGCGTGGTGACGCCGGTTGAGTTGATCACTGATCTCGTGCAGGTGCGACTTGTTCTCGAGGTAGCTGGGCAGTGGCGCTACTCCAATAGCAGCAGCCAAAAGACGGTGAACTACAACGTCCGCATAACGACGGATAGGCGACGTGAAGTGCGTGTAGATCGGTGCAGCCAGTCCATAGTGGTGGAACTCGGGAGGGGCGACCTCGCCAGAGCTGAAATAACTAGCAGGCATCATACAGCGAGTGGTCATGATGCGCAGCAGCTTGTTAAAGTATGGATTCGACTTGTTTCCCTGTTTCCGCTTGCCCTTGATGTTGCCCTCAGCCTCCTCACGTACCAGTACGTCAGCAGCATCGAGGGAGTCTTGCAGCTGCTTGGATGTGTCTACGTGCAGCTCAACGCCAACAGCCTTTGCCTGACTGCACAGAAGATCGAACTGGCGCTTGGAAGGCGCTGGATGCCGTCGAAGCATGGAGAATGTTGGGAAATGACGCACAATCTTCTTTGCCACGGTAATATTTGCGAGAAGCATGAACTCTTCGACGAGTGCATTAGTGTCACGCAGGGTGTACATCTGGACATCCAACGGGTTCTGCGTTTCCGTGTCAAGCACGAAGCGAACTTCGGGCGAGGCCAGCGTCAGAGCACCTGCCTCAATACGCTTGGCACGAAGCCGTCTTGCGATCACATTCAGTGTCTTGATGCCACTTCCCAGTAACTGCTTTCGTTCGAACTCCTTCTCACTCTCACCTTTTTTCTTCTTCTTGGGTTTGGTATCTTGGCCGTATACGCCACCAGCGTCAGGGTCATCCAAGAACTCTTGGGCTTGTTGATAAGACAGCGAAGCCACGGAGCGAATGAGACTTTTGCAGAAAGATACATCAACGACCTGTACCTCGTTGTCGCCAACAAGCTTCATCTCCCACAAAACACTGAAGGCAAAGTGATCTTCGACATCCGTAAGCGAGCAAAGTTTGGTTGTCAGCAGACCCGGCAGCATATCAAGACGGCGATCCACAAGATACGTCGATGTGCCACGATCAGCGGCCTCTTCATCCAGAGGGCTGCCAGGAGCAACAAAGTGCGTCACATCGGCAATGTGCACGCCAACCTGCAAATTTCCATTGGGGAGCAGCCTGGCGTGCAACGCGTCATCAATATCCTTACAATTCGGTGGGTCGATACTCATGACAGGCAGATCACGCAGATCACGACGTCCTGTCGAGTTCTCTGGGGTAATCTTCCAGTCTTCGGGCGGCAGACAACGCATGACCTCGTCGCTAAACTGATCACACGGGATGTCGTGTTCGATAAGCAGCACATTGGTCTCCGTTTCCTTGTCGCCAATGACACCCAGGGTGCGTACGTAGTGGCCAAGAGGGAACTTGCTGTCCGCAGGCCACGAATCAATCGCAACGAGAATGCGCTTGTCCATCAGCGTCTCCTGCTGACGCGTTTGGATCTTAATCTTCGGCACCTTTCGGTCCACGGGCACCACGAGGCAGCTGCCGGAGGCATTGACCGCTGCGCCGTCACGAGGAGGCTCGAGCGATCCGCAGAACTTGCGCCAGTTGCGCTGGATGATGCCAACGACCCGGCCGGCAGGCTTGGCGTGCTGGGAGGCGTCGCTTTCCAGCAGCGCCACGTGGTCCAGCGACACTGTCGGCTCTGCGACTCGCGCGGGCTCCGGCTGCGCGTCCTTGTCGTCGTCGGCGTGTTCGGCGGCCTCGGCCGCCGCTGTCCCGTTGGCCGCGAACGAGTCGGACGGCTTCTTCCACTGGTCCTTCGGGAGCAGCTGAATCGCGACCAGGTCGCCGTCGATGGCGCGGTTGATGTGCTCTCGGCCCTGCAGCAGCACGGGGACCTTGGCGCCGTTGGCGCCGTGGATGAGCACGTGGCACTCGAGCCAGTGGTCTCGGTTGCATCGGATGGTGCCCTTGAAGAACCGCTTGTTCTTGATGCCGGCCAGCAGCTCGGCCGCCGGCAGGTGCTCCGGGAACCGCTTGTTCCTGGCGGGGCGGCTCGCCGCGCCGCTCACGCCCTCGGGCAGCAGCGGCGTCTCCTCGGCGGCGGAGGCGGCCAGCAGGTCGCGCAGCTCGGGGATCTGCGTCGCCACGGGCTCCAGCAGCTGCGCGATGGTGACGCCGCCCCGGACGCCGAGCTGCCGCGCGCGCGCGAGGTCCTGCGCGTCGTTGGCCACGAACAGCAGCTGCTGGTCGCGCCGCAGCGCCTTCAGGTGGTCGGCGTACCACTTCCACGCGGCGGCCACGGCGCGTTCATTGCGCTGCGTCTCCGTCTCCCTCTCCACGTTGACGTCAACGTCCACGTCAACGTCCGCGTCCGCGTACCCCGCGGGCAGCAGCTGCTGCCGGCGCACGAAGCACGCGCGGTGGTGCTCGTTGGCGAACACCACGAAGCGCCGGTCGGCGTTGGCCAGCAGCGCGCGCAGTCGGTTGTACACGCCGAGGTCCTGGCGCTTGACGAACTCCCACACGGTCTCGAGCACGACGACGTCGGCGAACACCTCGGGCACTGATTGCGTCAACGGCGTCAACGGCGTCAACGGCTTCCGGCCCTTGACCGAGAACTCGAGCGCGTCCATCTGCAGCAGCGCCGTCTTCATGGACGGCAGCAGGTACGCGCCGCCGCGCGGCTGGCCGCCCAGCAGCGTCTTGGGCGCCCCCAGCACGTGCGCGGCCGCCGCCGCGTCGTCGTCGGCGCTGCACAGCGCGCACGCCGGCAGCGCGCAGCTGAGGTCGTCCCGCAGGTAGCGCTCCTGCACGCGGCGCAGCACGCGGCCGCGGCGCGTGGCCACGTTGCGCTCGTCCACGGTCCACGGCGGCGCGTCCTCGGGGGGCATGGCGTCGGATTCACTGGCCATGGAGGCGCGGGGGTTGACGAGATGGCTACATGGTGGAGGTGGAGACATAGGAGGGACGGAGACATTCGCGCAACGTTCAATCAACATGCGCCAGCCAGGCGCTACTTTGGGGACTTACTATTATAGTACCGGTACCGGTACTAGTACGTCTGTGCCGTGCCGTTCAGGACCTTTTCCCAATTGAACTCGAGCGACAGGTCCATGCCTGCAGCCGCACGACCGAACAGCTAGGCAAAAGCAAAAAACAAAAACCGCGCAACGTTACGCAAACACGCCACCTGCGGACTCCTACCGTGGTGGACGGTGTTGAGGATGAAAATCAGCGACAGGCTGCCGCACATCTTGCCTTGGACACTCATCCAATACTTTTCCAAGACAAACGCGAGCTGGTGGAGCGTCGACATGCCGTACTTCCTCCGCATCAGGGTGAAGAGAAATAACAAAGTCAGGCCCTCGAGCAGGCAGTACACGGTACTGTTCCCCACAGATTTCCAGAATTGATCCCTGGTCAGCCCAATGAAGGTCAAGTTATACTTGGCGTACGGCATATGGTAGAGAGTAAGTGAGTACAGGCCGTACACCACAGCACACACAAATTCTGCATATTCAGCAAAGACTAGTACTTCGGATGCGAACACTAGTTGTAGCGTTTGCTCGAGAAGTTTCGCATTTTCTCGATGGAGCACTTCGATATCATCAATGGACGACTTTTTTGTCGATTTGCCTCCAGATGTCGAGGCCGGCGAGAGAAGTGGAGGCCTACCAGCAGTTGGGTCTCCGGTCACTGCCGCAGGCTCGACCGAGCCCAGGTCCAGCATTTGAGTTCCTGCCAATACTCGAGAGCTCCGTTTGGGTAAAGCACATTTGCTCTTTTTGGGTCGTGGGAATGCTTCTTCGTAGGACAGCATTCTGGAGCTACCTTTGTGCGAAATAGTCAAGGCAGAATCATTGGGGTTAGGCACGGTTTCACCGTTTCTTGTTGATGTTGAAGTGAACACACTGGGATAAAGAGAGCTCTCAATAATCCGAATAGCTGTGCTCACAGCGCGAGGGCCGTCCACGATAAATTTATGGTTGAGATACATGTATACCTCCAAGAGTGCCTGAACAAAGTCAACAATAATGATAAGCGCACCGATCGCAGGTGAGCGCGCATTCTGCACACAAACGTTCTGGAAAAGCGAGCCAAAAATCTCCACTACACATAGCGTGACATCGGTGCTTATATCGTCCAGACAGTCGGCAAAAGTCCAAATCATTCGCTTGAGAAATGCGCGCAGTAGTGGGAATGTGATAGTGATCACGCCTTGAGCTTCCTGAGGCACATTAGCAAATAAAATCGCCAAACCCTGAAAAATGAACAGCGTTGAGGCCTGTGCACACACGAGTGGCACGTATCTCAGCATCTTTCTGAAGTAGTGACGCAGCCTTGACCCTAGTATCCAAGCGTGTGTTGCTGTGAGCAGAACAAAAAATGAAGGGATGCCCAAGAAGTCACGAAATGGTAGAGGGAACCCCCACGCAGCGGATAAACCAACCATGATAGCCTCATTGGCACCGGCTGTCAGCAGCCCAATTAGCATACACTGAAAGTGAGAGTAAGCATTTTGAGGAAGGTCAAGTGCACAACGGATGAAGAGAAGCAAGCTGACGGTCATGACGGTGTACGCGAGAGCAGATTGCACAAAGTAGGCCCATTTGCTCGAATCCCTTTTAGCGGGCTCTCAAGAGGGATTGCTGCGATCAATATCGTGGCCAGTAATACGGGGAGAGGAGTTAATGCAATGACAGCAAAAACTCGCAGCGGACTAGCTACACGCTGGTACTCCTCCAGAGCCAGCAACTTGTCGATTGTGTATCGGCCCAAATACTGGTGGCTATTTTTCCACTCATAGTACCGACGATAATGGCGCCTTACCCCACGAACAAAGGTACTCTGCCGAATAGAAGGCCTTTGACTTGGTGTTGATAGTGGTGTAGCTTTACTCAGACGACGGGTAGTGACTTCACTTTTCGGCTGGTCAGCACGGGGAGCAATGATGGGTTTATCACTCGGCTCAATTCTCTGGGAAGTGCTGGGGCTGCTCATGATGGCCAAATCCTGCTTTCGCCGTCGGAAACCCAAACTGATGGTCGAATCCGACTCGTGTTGGCCAAGAAACGAGGTCGATCGATGTCACTACCAGACAAAAATATACCGCTCAGACCAGAACTGGTAGTTGTCTTCAGTGCGGTTCGACGGGAAAACAGTAGCGTCCTATTAACAGGCGAATATCGGTGCCAACTGCAGTTCTCAGCACCTGCTCCATTCATAGCGAGCTTGGAAGCCGCCCAAACAGTAACTTCGTTACGCATGATAAGGTAACGCTTGAAAACGAGAAGCCTTTTTCGGCCGGGAGGACCAGGCGGCTCCCATGTGTGGATTACATGCAGTCCATCTTGTGTACATGTACTTCGTTTAATGATGATCAGCGTTTTGTGCGTCACCCCAAAGTGACTTTTGGAAGCTTTCAAGAACTTAGCTCTTGCTCTTCTCTACGTGGAAGCTAATAGGTGAAGCTTCATGCATGTGTTTTCGGGGGACTCAGCTTGTCCGAGCCCAGAAAGTGGTCAGTTGCTCCTAGATATCATAGGGATACACACGGAAATGCTAAACGCTTACGCTGCTCCCATCGCGCCACTTGAATCAACTTGCAGCAAGTCCAGCTCAGCAACATTACCACCGCGCCTTTAGTTCGTACAACAAGGTGAATACGTGGGTGCAACGTCGTTGTAGCGATGGACCTCTGCGCTCGCGCTCGCATGTTGAGCTGAACCCACTCGATAACTTTCTTCTCACTACAAGGACAGGAAGACTCCTCCAAAGAATGGCCTCGGGCGATAAATACATTGCGGCAGCGTTCCAGCTCAATGCTGCAGCCGCGCTCGCCACCGTCGTGGGTGGATTGGTTATTTGCAGCCAACGCACCCTCCGACTAGCCACACCGATGGCATTGGCGACAACGCTCAGCGTCTCGGGTGGAGTCACTGTGTTCATGTCACTCGTGATCCTCTTTGGATTCTCAGTGATTGAATTCAACCAAGCCTTCCAGAGTGGGGGCAACAGCAGTGACATACTCGACGGACAGACATGGCTGGCCGCAACTGTGTGTCTTGGAGCTGGAATCATGATTGTCTATCTCGTGGACATGATGGTGCAGAAACTCACGCCTAGAGTGGTCCTTGAAACACCGAAGCAGATTGACAACAGCAGTGAGATGAGAGGTTCCCCTCGGGAAAGCATCCAAGACAGCGTTCTACTGGAGTCGTCACGAGATCAAGGGTTTGTCAAAATGGACGAAGCCGCGAAGGAGAAACTGCAGCGAATGGGCATCCTCAGTGGAATCGCCATCGCGCTCCACAACATCCCGTCAGGCATTGCTACGTTCACGGCTGGACTAGAAGACCCCGCCATTGGGCTCCCCATGGCAATCGGCGTCGGCCTTCATAACATTGCGGAGGGTGTCGCTGTCGCTGCACCAGTGTATTTCGCGACTGGTAGCAAGTGGAAGGGAATTATGTGGTGCATAATCGCCGCTGTCGCCGAGCACATCGGGGCCTTCGTTGCTTTCGTTATTGTAGGCAAAGAGGTTCGTGATTTTGCCCAGGCAACCCTGTACGGCATTGTCGCCGGAATGATGTCAACTATCACGATGAAGGAGATCCTGCCCACCGCTTACACATACGCAAACGGCCGCATCCACCTCGTCTCCAATGGTGGACTCGCTGGCATGCTCCTCATGGCTTTGAGTCTGTCCTTCTTCAAGCACGTGGGTGTAGGCAAGTAGTTGATGCATTTGTTGCAATCTTAGTGCTATAACTTGTCAGATACCGGTATGCTTGTTGTGGACTTGGTGGGATGTTTGTGTGTAAACGTTTAATTGTCCTCGTCAAAGCCAATCGAGGCCTCCCCCTTCATGACTAGCATCTTTAAATCCATCGGTGCCGGTGTCATCAAACCCGTTGCTCCGCTATTGCGTGGGGGACTTCAGAATAAGTACAACACGTCTGTAGTACTAATACGAATCGTAGGCTACGACTCCCCAAATCGTGTGGACATCATCGAGTTCGAGCATCTCGTCCAATCCAACTTCAACTTCCCACATTCAAACATATTTATGGCACCGCCGTTTTTAAGACCCCGCATTTACCACATTCCACTTGTGCATTTCAAATTCAAACGCGGGAAAAGGGCCTCAAATATGCCGAATGAGGCGTCCTCTTCGCGGGCGAGCCACACGCCCGCGAAGGCTCCGTCCGTGCCGCCGACTGGCATGCGGTCCCCCGCGAAGATCCGCACTCCGACGAAGTTGGTTCGACCTCGAGAGACCCACTGGGCGGCGAGATCCAAGGTCGTGAAGAAGAGGTTACTCGAGGCAGCAGACGGCCCGCATTCCAGCGCGCTGCCGCCCCTTAAGCGCGTTAAATTGAGTGACTCGCAGCCCACTAACGCTCCGGAGACTGGCGCGCCCATCGGTGGCGCTTCTGGCGCCGTAGACGCCGTGGAAGCGACGCCAGAGCCCAAGGAAGACGAGGGGTACGCGGGTTACGCGGAGGGGGTACAGCGGCGGGTGGAGGTGGGTCACTGCCTCGAGGAGCACTTGCTCCGGGACAACGCCCGGATGAGGCTCAAGGCCCTGAATTTGAGACAGGAAGTGGATTTTTACTACGGGCTGCTGGCCCGAATTGAGCTCGTGGCTCAGCAGATGAGCGAGAAGGAAGGCAGGAGTAACCAGCAGCAGGAGAAGGTTACGCCGCTTGCATTGCGGCTGCAGCGGATCATAAGTGCCTCCAAACCATCAGCTGCAGTTGAAACTAGTGGAAGAACGGTGGGGGATGCTGCGGTGAAACCGAAGTGATGCAGTTGCGAGAGTACGCAGGGGTACTGGCTTTTGTGGCAGTTTTGGACTTTAGTTATGGAAGCAGGTCAGCAACTGAGAAAACTTGGTCTGTGTAGAAAACGAGTCCAAACAGATTCAGTTGCTGCCATTTGGAAATTGTATGCTGCAGAGTAGCTGTTGAGGACTCGGGGTGTTGAAGAACGGGGTGTGCAGGAGTCCTTCCCGGCACGATCTGAGCAATTCGTCTGCGTTGAGCAGGAGTGGAGGCAGTACTGCAGAAAACGTTGGAGTGACAGGTTCAAATGTATGAGCTAAAGGTGAGAAAGCTGCACATCCGGAATGCCGTTGCGCTTTTCAAGTACAGAAGCCTCGCTCCATAGATAAGTTCACTATCAAATGGATGCTGGCTGAGATTCATGGTTGCAGATGAAGATCGTCATTGCCCATTCGATAATTTTCAAATATTATTTGAGTGGCAACATATAAATACAACAGTTCTGCTGGTCATTGCAGCTATGCGTCTCGCAAACTGTTATACTGCACCTTCTGAGTCGAGCAATGCTGGTTTAAGTCTCGGTCTCCCCGAGATCTCAAATTAGAAACCTAGAAACGAAATCAGGTTTCTGCGACGCGGTGGAGAAGGCCATCAACTTTAAGAATCTCTTCGACGTCAGGAAATGGTTCAGTCTGAAGAAGATGGTTGCCAAGGCTGTTACGAACAATGGTAGGGAACAAAAACTTTAGCGATCACAATATCTCAAGTACGCTTGCCAAGGTTATTCTGAAAAGTGTTCAAGAAGTGGAATGACTGCACTTGGAGAAGAGCAAGGTCAACGCGAGAATTCGGAAAAGTCGTTGCTCTAGGAATATACCCAACAAGGAGTGGGAGAAGTCGTACAAGTAACACTTATCGCATTCCGCACTTCTGGTAGAATAGCCTGCCTTCGTTATACTGCAAATGATCTCCAGGTGGGTCAAGTCACCGTTCGTGTTTGGTGTATTGGTGTGTCCTACCTGTATTAGCCCCGCGGGTCAGAACCGTAGTTTTAGACTGAACTTGCGTTGCTTTTCCTTCGTACTATTAAACGATCCATACATAAGAAAATTATCCGCCCGGAAGACGCATAATTAAAAAAACACTTCAAAACGAAGTGGATGGAATAAGCTCATATTCGACATTGAACTCGAGGTTTTAAGATGCATTGTTTCTGAAGTTAGCGCTTTACAAGAAAGTCGCAGTAGCGTGCTGTACTTCCAGGAGATTGTGAATAACTACCTCAGGGGTGGTACCAATACAGCGCGCGAGCTCCTTCTGCGCCACATAGTCGAGTTGCAAAAAGCGGAATAGCACGAACGCATCCAAGAAACTCTTCTTCCACTTCTTCTTGCTCCACGCATCAGGGCGGCCGCATCGTCGTTGTGCGTTGGTCTTGAGCATTCGGAACTCGCGCGGATTTAGCGCACAGTTTTGCGGCAGCGTGTTGACCATTACATTCTGCAACGTAAAGAGACGTCGGAAGACACGCTCGCCGACAGGAATCAAAGCGCCAACTCCACCTTCCGAATTACCCATTACGTTGACGTAGAAGGAAGGAGGAGCTGATGGTCCCCGGCCATTCGCAGCGGGAGTGGCGTACCCAGGACCATCCACTCGTTTTCTGAACATGCTAGACACCTGCACGCCCATGTGGAAATCACTTACACGCAATAAGCGCTGGCCACCACGAGACTCAATATCCTGCGGCGCAAATTGCATGACGTGAAGATTTTCATCCATGTCGACTGCCAACAGAGCTAACTTCTTCTCAAACACGCTAAACTCAGTAGCCGAGACTGCCAACGGTTCGTAGTCTTTTGCAAGCAATACTAGCTGTCGCTGCATCTCCCTCCAGCGCAAAAAGTGTACACTCTTGTAGACATCACCATACATGACAAAGTCCTTCACGACATTCAGAGTCACGATGAACATCTGTGCATCGTAAAATGCACAACCGATCAACTGCTCCGACTTGAATTCATATACAATAAGCTTTGATCCAACGGCCGCAAGCACATACGGTCCAAGCTGTGCTACCATTGAAATAGCTCCCTGGCGATGTTCCTTGATGAAAACAAGTCGCAACTTGGGTAGCTTTCCACTGGTGGAGCCACCCTCTTCGTTCACGTACTGAGCGTAGTCAAGTTCGTATAGTAGAAGACGGCCGCGACCACTTTCGTCTTCTCCATGCGGGCCGACCCAGCCCGTACCAATTACCAGGTAGGGACGTTTCTTTTTGTTCCACTCAGCTGAAGTAGAAGACACTTCTTCCTTCATCAGGGACGAGTCGTACAGGTACATGAGCTTCACACTTAGCACGACTTCAAACCGCTCAAAATGCACACGGAAAACCCCACGTCGTCCCCACTCGCCGAACTCATTCGTCTGCACCAAACGTAACTCGTAAACTTCTTCTTCAGTGTGGGCCATTTGATCGATTTCATATTCGGGGAACATCTCCGCCGTGGGTGCCATCACATTGCTTCCGACAGGATTTCCATTGGCGTCTAAGTTTTCGGGCTCTTCCTCCTCCTCCGCATCTTCCACTTTCGTGGCTCGCTCTGCATCAGCCGGTTTCATTTTCACACTGCAAACCACAGCATATGTGGGTGCTTCAAGTGCCTCAGACACACCACCAGGGCCGTGATTGCCTAGATACAGCATGTGGTGGAGCGTAGCACCAAACTCGGCTTTTTGGAGCACGAAGCCGCCGCTTGACGGAAGAATTGTCGACGTTTTGCTCGAGGGAAGTTCGCACACACGGAGTGCACCACGAGAATGGAAATAAATGAAGCCATTGGGACAGTTCCAATGATGAAATGGCGTAAAGCTCAGCACTGGTACGCTCACCTTAGGAGCTGCGTTCTTAGTGGATGAACCGTTTGCCCGTGAGACTGGCGGGGCAGATCCAGCGACACACATCGGAATGAAGGACGGTAGTCCACGGTCTCCCAAAATCCACATTGGATGTGCTCCTCGGAAGAATGCACCGCTCATGTTGTTCACATTGTAAAAGCATGTCAGCATCGGATATCGGAAACCAGCTCTGAGCTTGGCAAGAACAGCACTAGTATTCACTTCAGGGTTGTTGCCAGCTTCGTTGTGGGTGCTAGTGCGCGCTCGCGGGGGCAGGAACGGTCGAGTGATTAAATCAGATCCCACACGAACAAAATGGAAGACTGGGGTAACTTCTCCGTTTGCTCGAGGCTTTAAGCTCTCGAACTTGGGTGTCGCTGAATACATCAGCAAATCGCCATTAGCCAAGAACACGAGCATTACCATACGCGAGAGATATTGCGCGTTGTGTTGGCCTTCACTGGGACCAACACGGTGGATGACAATATCAGCAACCGGCGAATTGATAGTGTGCGACTTTTTGATACGACCGTCATTTGCCGAAGATGTAGAGGCATTAAGTCCTAAAACTGGAGCTGAGAATTTCACAGTCTTGTTCTTACTGACTTGGTAATGTTCCAATGTGTTTACAAGAGACTGCGGTGCAAATGTAAGATACGGAAACACTCCCCTCTTTTTAAAATCGGGGAGGGAAAATACATGCAAAGAGCCATCGCCAAAGCACATGCCGCACATCATCTTGGCATCCTTTTGCTTCAGCAATGGGATCGACACGGATCCATCAGCGTTCGCCTGGACAGGCTGGCTTGGAGCCCGCTTAGCGGCACTGCTTCGACTAGTTAGGGCTATCTTAGAACTTCGTTTTGTACTGTACAATCCGTCCATGTCATCATCATCATCAACAGGTGCGTCTTCTGTTTTGCTCTCAGCTGCAACAGATTCAGCACGCTCTTCTCGTTCATCTTCGCCCCAAGCATTTTCACGGAACATGCCTGCCCAGTCGTAAAAGAGGCATGCAGAGCTGCTGCCATGCTTGGATGCATCCGCTGTTCCATTCGAATCCGTAACACCATCAAGATAGTCAATTTCTGGGTCGATCACAGTTAATTCCATATCTTCTTCATCTCCCATGAGCAGACGGACTGATCCATCGGTCAGAAGTAGCAAAATGTAAGGGTCGGCAACATCAACGGACACAATTCCTACAGATGAAGTGTCCACGTTCATGCCTCCGCATTCGACATCCCCTTCCAACGTAATTTCCTGCGTGCAAACCAATTTAACTTTCGGTCCATCTTCCTCATCATCCTCTTCTTCTGCGTCAGCAGCCTTTTCTGGGTTATCATGCCCATTCAATGTTTCCTCCTCGGGCACTTCCATCATTACTCTCGCACCTTGTTTAAATATTTGAACAATTCGTTGCTTGTTGAAAAGGTTTGCCGCTGCCAATGTGGGCCCGGACGTGTAAAAACCACTGTCATCTTCTAGTGGTTCCATACCTTCACCCGTTCGCAGCACCATTGTTCTGTGCGCGACGCTCAAAATCAGATACGCGTTATAGCTTCGTCCATCCGGGCTCTTTGTAGCAGAAGGGAGTGAAGAAGATACTGTCCACATGGCTCGGCAACCATTTAACTCAGCTTCCGTACCAACAATTGGGCGCAGTCCATTGTGCAGTACTGAGATAGCGCCGCTGCGCTCATATCCACCACTAATCACAAGCTCCTCGCGCTTTTCATTCGAGTCCGCACTGTTTTCAATACCTAGCTCTATCGACGTGATCTGCCCAATGCTTGGTAGCACATCGATCTGACGGAGCACGTAATCAAATGGACCATTTTCTTCGTCGACAGCATGTCCGTTCTCCTCTTTCTTAACACCGGGCCCATTTGTACCGTTGACAGCCTCTGTTGTCTCGCTTGAAGCCGGTTCTTCTTTTGTAGGCGCTGCACCATACAGGAACAAATCATCCTCGTCTTCTTCTTCATCTTCAGCGGGCTCAGGCTTTACATCAGGTACCACTTCTTCTTTAACTACCTCATTTTTGACCGCCATTTCCTCATCTTGCTTCAAATCGTCGTCTTCAGTATTAAGTTTCTTTTGATCCAACGCATAGAGCACCGAATCGCCTGAGCGTGAACCCACAAACAGCGTCCTATTCTCTTCGTTTACACAAAGACAATGGGCTTGAATACCAGATCGAAGCATTCGTAGCGATAATGACTCATTCCGGCTGGATGATGCAGCACCGAAGCCGTACATACTGCGACTAGAAGTGTCTTCGTACGGCAACGACAGCACGTATGCATCCCCGTTCGGCGTGGTCAGCAGAATTTCTTTTTCATGCAAGTACTCGTAGTTGCAGTCGTAGAGTACAATATTAAGTTGCGCCGTCACGTGGTCAGGCGTTTCATAGACGGCGTCGCCGAGAGGAAACACTGACTGGTTCACCGTCTTATTCGCGAAGACGTTGGTGGCGAGTCCATGAAACTGTGTCTGGTTAAAGTAGAGGAAAGCGTTCGCAGACAAGACTATCACACCGCCTAGCGGTGCACGACACGGAATCAATCGAAAGCAATCCGACGGTAGGTTCTTCACGGTCCAAATCTTCGGGTGAAGTCTACACATTTATGAGCACACGCCACACATAACCTTAACACCGAAAACAACCGATCCCGCAACGAAAGGTGGCGAGAACACTGGCTTACCGTGTGTTCATGTTGATGGAGATGACAGTGATGCAGTACGTATCAAATCCAGCCGCGAGACGACCACACGTCGAGTTTTTCTCGTTCTCTTCGTGCAGCACCATGAGGGTGGGCTCCAGGTATCCGTCGAGAAAAGCCATGTCAATGACCTTTCCAGTGATCTCGAGCTCGCGCAGGCGCAGCAGGAATTCTCGCCCGGTGATCTCGTTGGGCATGAGTCCGCTCATGTGGTTCCTCTTCCTCTTGGCCCCTACCTTGACGCTCTTGTCCAGCAGCGCGTTGAGCGTGTTGTTCATGTCGGTGGTCACGCCTCTGTGCTTGCTCTCGTTGACGAGCTCCTCGAGCTTCTTCTCCTCTTCGTCGTCGTCTTCGTCGTCCGAGTCGGCGGTGGTGTCTCCGGCGGCATGGTCCGCGTCGTCCACGTCGTCGTCGTCCTCCTCCTCAAAGAACGACAGCTCCATGGACTCGCTGCGGAAGGGCACGACCACGAGCTGGTCCGAGTACACGAGCATGGCGGCGCACCGGGTCTGCGGGTCGACCCTGGCGGCGGCGTGGGTGGCGAGCCCCAGCAGCTGCTCGCGGCCGTTCTTCTCGCCCTTGAGCGTGGCCCCGGGGCCGATGGCGTCCTCCTCGAAGGAGAACATGGCGAGCGTGGCCAGGCTGCGCGTGCGGCGGTCCAGCCCCACGATCACCCACTTGAAGCGCGGGAACGTGAGCAGCAGCACGTGCTCGCCGCCCACGAAGCGGTGCTTCCTGCGTAGCAGACTGCGGTCGAAGCGCAGCACGTGCACGCTCTGCGCCACGCCCGCGAGCGGGAACGCGGCCAGCAGGTGCAGCACGTGGCCCTTGGCCGCGTCCGCGCCGCTCTCGGGGCGCGGACGCGGCTCCACGCGGTACACGCGCAGCCACTGCGGCCCCAGCAGCACCAGGTCCGACTGCTGGTCGCTCGAGAGCCGCGCGAGCGCCGCGTGGTGCACGGCCGTGGCCGCCACCAGGTCGCGGTGGAAGAGGAAGTGCTGCCCCATGGCTCACGGCGCGAGTTCGCGGCGGCGGGCGGCGAAACGGGCACCGAACGGAAGAGCGGGAGACGCGCTACGAGGCGGGCGCGGCACGGGCGGCGGGCGCGCGCGCGGGGCGAGGAGATCCACGCGCGGAGGTCGCGCTCGGGGGGCGCCGCGGCGGGTGGCAGCGC
Organism: Phytophthora fragariaefolia; assembly: GCA_030267785.1. Lineage (NCBI taxonomy): Eukaryota > Oomycota > Peronosporomycetes > Peronosporales > Peronosporaceae > Phytophthora > Phytophthora fragariaefolia. Next base: position 10,016 of record BSXT01000680.1, on the reverse strand, counting down.
GAGCGGGACGCGGGGCGGCGATGGAGGGTACAGTGTACCCGTCGCAGGTGTTTGGGGGGGGAAGTAAGCGCGTGAAGTAACTGGAGGTGGACCACGTGGATAAGAAGGAAGTGGATGAAGTAATTGGAGGTGGACCACACGTGGAAGGGGGGGGGCGGCGAAGTAACTGGATGAAGTAGTTGGACGCGACATGGCTACACTTTGGCATGGGCAGGATGGACGACGAGGACAACGTCGTGGGCGCGCTGTTCCTGCAGCACGGGGAGGACAACGGCTACGACCCCGAGGACTTCGTGCAGGAGCTGGACGTGGGCGCCGCGGCGCCGCGCTTCCGCATCTCCGTGGCGGACGACGACGGCGGCATCCCCGGCTCGCTCTTCGCCTGCGCCGTCTGGAACGGGGCCGTGCGTGCAGCGCGTTGCTGGGAGACGAGGCTCGGGGCGGTTTAGCTCACTCACGTCGTGCTGGTGCAATTGCGGCTGCAATCCAGAGGTTTATCTCGATGCACTTCGCCCAGCACCCGGAGCTGGTGCACGGCCAAAGAGTCGTCGAGTTCGGCGCGGCGTCGTGAGTACCGGCCGGGAAAAGGCTCTGCACGCGTGCGGGGGGGGGCAGAGAGAGGAGAGCTGAGCTTTGTGCTGCTGCTGGTTCTAGAGCACTGCCGTCACTCGTGGCGCTGCATTTCGGAGCCGACGTGGCGGTGATGACTGGTGAGCCGCGTTCGTGTGGACGCGAGGATCGCTGCTCTCTCTCTCTGACCGAGGCGAATTCCTGCTGCAGACTACCCGAACGACTTGGTGCTCAAGAACATCGAGACGAACATTAAGCGCAATGAGCATCTGCTCGGTGGTGGGCGGCGCGAAGTGCGGGGCCATTTGTGGGGCAGCGAGACGGCGGGACTGCTCAAGCTTCTTGAGGCGTCAGAGCCGACGGGCGAGGATGGCGACGACGCGGGGAAGGATAGCGCTGCTGGGGGTGGCTCCATGAAGGAGCGCTTCGATGTGGCTATCGTTGCTGAGTGTCTGTGGCTTCATCACTTGGTAAGCTTGCCAACTACTACTAGAACTGGATATACGCGTGTGGTAAGGTAGCTGATGGAACCCCAATCTGCTTGTGGGCCTTCTCCAGCACGAAGACCTGCTGAAGTCAATCGACGCGTGCCTTGTACCTGAAGGCAAGGTAAGAGCGAAGGCCACTCTATCATTTGGATCCCTATCACTTTTAACGTTCTGGTCTGTTGGTGCTTTTGCTACTGCATGACAGGCATTCGTGAGCTTTGCACACCACGTGCCAGGCCACGAGCAAAACGATTTGTCGTTCTTCACCAAAGCGAAAAAGTTGTACGGGTTCGACGCTGCTCACGTGGACACACTAGCTTCTCCCCACGTGTTCAACCCTGACTTATTGGTCGACCAGTACCTCTACGTGCTCACTAGATCTGCGCCGAGTGAACATGGCAACCAATAGACTGCATCGACAAATAGAAGCAAATGTTGCCAACCAGCAGGACCCGTGGCAATTGCATGTGGTACATGTACCTAGTAAAGTATTCTGGATATGTCCGCATTGTTCAGGATACTGGAGAAATGTGCATGCACCTTTGACCACCATCATTCCTCGGAGGCGAACCATAAACGTTTTCAGCGTTTGATGATGTTTTCTGCACTGCAACGTTCCCCCTTGATTTGCACCAGCCTGGTGCGGTGGCAAGCCACGTGCAGCACAACTTGTGCTGCACAACTATTATTCACCAATTTGCGCTACATCCCGCAAGCCTCTCAAGATGAGCTCGTCACCGAAGTCGAACGGCCCGTGGGGAAACGGGCCCAAACCAACGAAGGAAGAGATTGACCGCTGGACGGACGAAAAGTGTGTGTGTATCTCACATGCCTGGAATCGGATTCGTCGTGCTCACTTGTATCCTTGCGCTCTGTGTTACAGTTCGGCCAAGTGCTTGGAGTATGTGAAGCAGCACGCGGAACGCGGTAACCCAGCCTCTGTGGTCGCCACAATCGACGAGTTCGCTTCCACAAACCACATGATGAACATCGGAGAAGTGAAGGGAGCTGTCATCGATGAGGAGATCCGCACGAAGAAACCCGCCGTCATGGCAGAGCTGGGGGCTTACACGGGCTACAGCACCGTTCGTTTTGCCAGTCTGCAGCGTGAAGTTGCGGGCAAAGACTCGCACTACTACTCCTTCGAGTACTCGCCCGTGTTTGCAGCTCGCGTGCGCGAAATGGTGGAGATTGCGGGTTTGACAAACCAAGTAACAGTGTATGTGGGTGCATTCTCGGAGCAATACGAAGTGCTTTGTGGCAAGACCGTCGACGTAAGTGTATCTGATCGGTAGTAATGGCGTTCCGCCGTTTTTGATTCTGGGCATTTTACTGACTTATTGTTTACGTCTGCGCAGTTGTATTTCATTGACCACGAGAAAACGGTGTACTTGTCGGACCTGAAGTTGATTATCGGCAGTGGGACGTTGGCTCCGGGATCGGTAATTGCGGCAGACAACGTTGTGAGACCAGGTGCTCCCGACTATCTGGAGTTCATCGAGAATAGCCCACAATTTTCAGCCGTGCGCCACACGATTCACTGCGGACATGATCGCAAGCTACTACCGGACCTATCGATTGCTACTTTCCGAGGCTAAATCTGCGATATTATCTTCTTGAAATGCAGGTGCTCTACACACCGATATTTCGGTGTCGATAAGATGGAGTAAAAATGACATGATGTCTTGATCGCATCGGTGTCTACCCTTATGCACGCACTCATATCTGCTCCACCATAACAAGGCATAGGAAATGAATCCTGGGCACCTTCGCGAAGATTCTACCACAACGTTACTCGATTCGAGTGTTCCGCAGAGCCCCCCCAAACAATTTAGATAGCCGACCACCTGGTAAGCCAAGTAGAACTGCTACTGTAGCAGCACGTACTAGTGGTAGTAGTTTCTAGCAACAAGTAGCAACCAGTTATTAATAATCAAAACAGTGTCCTTCCTAAGCTTATATCATCCGACCACTGATGGTGTCTCCGACGCCCACAACTCGGTAGTTGAACACCAATTTCACGCTTTATTTCGCTGCGAATCTTACTTGTCTGTCTGCCGCATCACTTCGGTGACAGAATTCGTCATGGCCACGTTGCGCCTTACATATCCGACAGCAACATGTACAACGTGAGCTTCCCGACCCGCGGCTTCTTGTCCCCGCTGCCTTCGCTTCTGACGGGGCGAGTCATCCTGGTCAAGTCGATCGGAGGCAGCGTCCCCGTCACAGCACGCCCAGTTGCTTGGTCGCTCGCATCGCGAGGGGTCTTGCGGAACAGCGACTTGAGGAACTTCATGGGATACAGCGCTTGAAAACCCTCTGCAGGTGCCTGGAACGCAGCAAATTGGGGAATGCAAGGAAGCCCCACACAACGTCGACCGAAGTGTGCTCCCGTGCAGAATGCATGTAGACCATGCCCGAATGGTCTACATACTAATGCATGTATTAGTATTACATACTAATGCATGTAGACCATTCGGGCATGGTCTACATGCATTCTGCTCACTGTACTCAGTGAGCAGTTCATAGACGTCCCTCCCTCCACGCACACCCGCCGTTTCAATATCCCTTCATATCCGATGGATAGTTCTGGATAGTTAAGAAGGCCCTTGACATTACCAGCTGATGCCATCTTTAATTCCCTGTGCAATCGCTTGAACCCCCCCGCGCGGTAGTTGTGCCATGTGCGATCAGCATCAAGCGCCCCTGCTCTGCTACACATGTACAGCACCGGTACGTACCTATAGCGGAGCCCGTGGTGTGTGAGACGTGACGAAGGGACGCGGCGGTTGGCCCCGAGGCGGCCGCCCCCGCAGCAGAGCGATCTTCTTGCCGCAGCGATGGCCGAGAGGAAGCGCTGGGACAAGCAGCAGCCGCAGGACGGTGAGGCCAAGGCCGACCCCGTGCTGGCCAAGCAGCTGAAGTACATCAAAGTGCTGGAGGAGCGCAACCGCGTCAAGAAGCGCCTGGCCGCGGCCTCCAAGCGCAGCGACCGGCTGCAGGAGCGGGAGGAGGCGTTCGTCACGGCCTTCAACGTGCCCGCGCGAGCGGCTTCGGCATCGACGTCGTCCGCTCGGAGCGCGAGGTCGGCGACGTCGGTGCTGCCGTCCAAGCTGGCCGGGAAACGGGACCAGGCCAAGCTCGTCAAGTGCTGGTCGGCGCCCTCGACGACGCTGAACTTTGGCCCCAGCTCTGCTGCGGGCGAGGAGGAGAAGGAGAGTCGAGCTCGACGTCCCAGGTGGAACCGACCGCAGGCGCCGATGGGCGTCGCGGTGGACCATCTGGATGGCGTGCCGCTGTTTCGGCTCACGACGTACGAGGAGGCGAAGAGCGAGAGAAAAAGCGGGGATGAAGAGGAGAGCTACTTGGAGGAGTCGTTTGAAGAGTTCGAAGAGGACGAGGATGAGAGGGACAGCGCGGACAGTGGGCGAACAATGAGAGAAGAGCTGGTGATTGATGCCATTGACAAGGTCGACGACGACGTGAAACCCACGGCTGCAGAGCGGGGTGACTTCAAGTCGGATGCGCTTGGCTCTCCTGTAGATTTCTCGAAAACGACTAAAGAGCTGGTTGGGATCATTCAGCACCTTTCTCGAGCGAAACAGAGAGCGTTGGTGGATGTACTGCAAAAGTTCCAGGCTAGTGAGCAGGAGGAACGCGATGTGAGGGTGTTGCAGAGCTCGATCGGCGACCCTGCTATTTGGAAGGAAATCACGTCAACACTTGCGTCTGGTGCTGATAATGTTTTGCCGGCAGAAGAGAAGGTGGGTGTTAGTACTTCAGGTGCAGCGGTGTCTAGGAATCCCGAGGTTCCGACTGTAGTACCATTAAAAAAATTGCTGGAAGAGCAGCTTCAATGGGAGGACCAGTGTGCTAACGAAATGAAGGAGCGTCTCGAAAGGGAGCGAGAAGAAAAGCAGCGAATTTTGAAAAAGTCCGAAGAACGTCGTGCTAGCATGATGAAACAATTAGAGGATGAAGAACGTGAGATTGAACGGCTGATGGAAGTCAAACGGCAGGAACGCATTGCAAAGTTGCGAGCCCTACAGGAAGAGACTGCTGATGCTGGCGCAACACTTATTGCGCTTGGATCAAGAACTACTTCCGATGGAGTGGGAAGTGTCAGAGCAGATTCGGATTATAAGGCAGTCAAAAGGAATATCACATCTAAAAGCGACAAACAGCAATACGAACATGCATGTTTCGCACTGAACGATAACTTACATAGTGCTGATACTAAGGGGAAATTCGACGCAGGATCTCACATTAAAGAGAAGAAGAGTATTCCGACAAATGTACCAGACTCAAAATCACAGCAGGACCTCCTATCTATCGTTCCGAAACTTAATCTCTCCTTCGATGCCAGCGATATGACAGCAGTCATTCCCCCAAGATATGAGATCCAAGTGAAATTATTGTCGACATGGAGTAAAACGCGAGCTGTTGGGCTGACTCAAATCTGCGTTTATGATCAAAACGGAGAAGAGCTCTCAGTTAACTCAGAATCGGTGCAACTTTTCGATCAGCCTACTGGTAACTCTCTACCTAGAACGAATGACATGGTACGCGGTTTGATGAAGCTTTTTAATGGCGTGGCTCAAACCAATGTCGAGAAGGACATGTGGCTTGGACGCTTGGGGGATTCAGGTACTTTAAATTCTGAGTCGGTGGATTGTAGCAGATTCTAATTGTTGGGCTGCAGGTGTGCTACTTATCAGATTCGAAGTATCATCACCCCCAAACAAACTCTGCGTATGGAATTATAATAGCGTACGTTTTGCATTTGCATTTTCAATTACTGCACTTGTGTCAAAACTGATACTCCCTTCATTGCTGCTTTGTAGAAGGCACATAGTGCTTGCACACGGGATATCGAGGTATGGGTTAGCGGCAAATGGGCGTGGACGGGTTCGTTGCCTGAAACATTTGGGAGCCCGGACGAAAACACTTGCACGTGGATAGATTTACTTGGGGTCGCACGGAAGACATCTCGTTCTCACCAGGAGAACAACTTTGGACCAATAACAGACAGAAGCGACGTGAGCGAGAAGTTTCAATGGGTGCAGCCAAATAGACTGCAGAAACGAGCAGAATCTGAGCCAGAGAGACTGGCTGATAAGTCCAGTGAAAGTACTCCACTGTGGCTTGCAGGCTCGAGTTATACGCCAGCAACATCGAATCGATCAGCGGTGACGTCTCGATTTACTCCTAATCTTGATACGTGGATGGCAGACGAGAAGCCATCTTCGGGTAGTGTAACTAGTCGTCGGAGGCAAGGGAAGCCTGCACACGACGTTAATGATGATAAACCTCGACACCAGCAAAACCTCGTGGTGCCGTCGCTGTGTTCTCTGTCATCTTGGGATAGTCTCGAGAAGTTCAGCAAAACAAATCGAAGCCGACTTCCTCAGCCTACCGAAACTATAGAAAATATTAATAACTCACTAAAGGTGGATAGTACGTTGGAACTTGTCGATGCTGAACCCAAGTTAACAACTCGTACGCCATTTACAACGTCCGCTTTACTCACTGAGTTGCGGCAAGGATCACTAGCTGCCGAACCATTAGCTGACTCCGAAACCCCTATAAGGCTGTCGCTGTCAAACTACGTGGATACCACACAATGCACCACGAAAGATTTAGTTAAGGCTAGTATTTTGACGTCTGCTGACATCCCTGTGCTCCCGAATGGCACATGGTTGCAGATTGAGATTCTAAGTACGTGGGGCGACTCATACTATGTTGGACTCAATGGGGTAGAGATTTTTGATCATCGTGGCGAATTAGTGAAATTTCACGATCCTGCCAAGCAGGTAACTGCTTGCCCAGAGAGCATTAATGTGCTGGAAGAAAATAGCGACGACCCACGCGTTCCCAAAAACCTAGTGGATGGAGTCAACTTCACATGTGATGATTTTCACATGTGGTTGGCACCTTTCACACCCGGTCACGCTCACTATGTTTTAATAGAAATGACAGCCTCGGTATCGGTATCAATGATTCGGATTTGGAACTATAATAAGTCACGTACGCACACTTGTCGTGGTGTTCGTGAGGCTCGCCTTATTCTGTACGATTCAGCCCCACGGGCGCTGATACGTGGAAGTGAGCGCAAATTAGCCGACAGTTCTGGTTCTGGGAAAATTATCTTTGAAGGAGAGATTCGACAGGCTCCAGGCCTCGTAAGGGCTGAAAGCATGGATATTTCCAACGAGGTGATACTATTCACACAGGAGGAAACCATTCTGGAGGCTATCGAGACGAATGATGAAGCACTACGCGCTCTAGCTAACGAACAACACCGCGAAGATGAAGAGGCTCGTGACATTGTGGCTTTAGCACATCAGTCGATGGAATTGCAACGGCCACGTACGTCAGATGCCGGATCGCGCTTAGTCGAACAGAATCAGGCTATCGATAGTGACAACAGACGGCAGGTGCATGTAAATAACGTTGAACGGCCCATGACAATGGCAAATCGTTCAATATCAAGTCGAGACACAGCGTTGAGAGCTTCAATCGATTCCTGGATGATCGAGGAACCCCAGCAGCGATCACCAGATGCAGTAAAAATGAATGAAGGAATATCTGGGAGAGGGGTGAGCGGTAGCGAAGAGAACTTAGGCGCAAAGCTACCACGTGGTAGGCGTCTCACTCTGCAACTTCACGGTACATGGGGAGACAGAAATTATGTAGGTTTAACTCAAGTGAGCGTGCTGGTCGGCTCAAGAGGCACTCCGATTCCTCTAGACGCTTCCAACGTGGACGCTACACCACGAGATTTGTCTTCGGTAGGTCTAATTGAGATTGTTTTAACGACATTCTGAGGGCTAAAGTACTGTGCTTGGTGTACAGTTGGGATACACTGGCGATCCTCGTACGATTGACAAGGTAAGTCTAGTATGTCTCACTTTTTCGGCTATCTGAAAAATTGTAATCTTCATCGTTTGTGTTACGTTGTTGCTAAAGTTGGTAGATGGGGAAGCTATTACTTGTGATGATACCCATATGTGGCTGGTTCCGCTAGAAGTTGGAACTGTACCGGAAGTGCGGCTTGAGTTCAAGATGGCTCAGTACTTCTATGGCCTTCGGATTTGGAATTATAACAAATCTCCTGAAGATACCTATCGCGGTGCTAAACAGCTCGTCGCAATGATTGACGATGTGGTTATTTCTCCGAAGGAGACTGGCTTCTTACTTCGGAAAGCTCCAGGTGTCGCTAACTTCGATTTCGGGCAAATTGTATATTTTTCAGAAGACATGAAAACCAAAGATAAGTTATCTACGTACACGGATCGTGTGTTCTATCCATTTACTACTCGAGCGTACAAGACACCAATCATTCGACAAGACTACGAGCCCCCACTGTATCCGCAAGGCTTTTTGCTGAAGATAGTGTGTTGGACAACATGGGGAGATCCATACTACCTAGGACTAAATGGACTGGAGCTGTACGATTTTTCAGGTACCCGGATTGTCGAAAAGCCGCCGATCATTACCGCTGTACCATTTTCAGTCTCAGAACTTGACAACTCGAGTGGGCGACAACATGATGCACGGACGCCCGATAAGCTATTGAGCGGTTTTGATAAAAACACCTGGGATGCACAAGACACGTGGCTAGCACCACTGGCACGTTCCCTAGGGAATCAGCAAGGAAATATCGTGTACATTGGATTTGATACGCCAATAGTACTTTCGATGATCAAGTTCTGGAACTACAGCAAAACACCAGAGCGTGGCGTCAAAGAAATGGACATTTATCTAGATGACATGCACCTGTTTTCTGGAACTCTACGAAAAGCTCCCATTGCAGATGTACACACAGCTAGTGGCCGCTTCGGGAAGGCTCATAAGGTGACGGAACAATTCGGACAACCCGTGCTTTTTTCAGCAAGCCAAGCGCAGGTCGATGCCGAAAAACGCAGTGTCTACTATTGCGGAACTGAAGAACAAGATGTGTTGGGAATTAACGAGGGCCAGGTCATGCAAGAGTCCCGAGCGATGTATCGTAAGCCTGATCCAGGAGCAGAAGGAGTTGTTGACAATCTTGACCTTCGTCCGATGACAGCGGTCTGTCGCCAGTGAAGGCATATTTATTATCAACAGCGTGAAAATGTGGTCTCGCGCAGATAGATGCTTCGAGAGCGATGCGTTGGCTGGAATAGATAGGTTGGGAACCCTAAAAACTTTCTAAGCTCTTTGGATTGAGTCCTAGGAGGGATCACAACCAGGTCACAGTCCTCAGAGCTTGCATAACATGCCAATCGAATTAAACCAAAGCTTCGCATTGCAATAGATTTAATGTAATATCAAATAACCTGGTCAAATACAGATATGTTGTGCCCTTTCACCCATTCTACGACGATTGTCAAAAATCGTTTCCATTTCGATACATATTTTCTATACTTTATAGAAGATATCTTTTGAAAGGGAAATATACCCAGAGGCTTAGGTGGGATCGAAGGCCCGCCACGTTTCCTATGTACTTCAAGTAGTACTTCAAGTATTTAATTATTATTGGTGCAGCACAAATTAGGGATGGGCAAATGCATGCATTATGATACTGAAGTATTACTTACTTGTATAATGTCATAAATACACTTCACGGAATGCATTAATGGCATCGATGCATGCACTTTTACGCAAATTGAGGTAAACTAAGAACAGATTATCAATAAAGTTAACGTTAACATCCGGCCCGAGCCATAGTCGCTACCACAACGGCCACCACGAGTGGCCAAGCGACAAACACCCCACGGATCCGGGTGTCAGCCATGTCAGAACTGCAGGAGTTCGCAGGTAAAGATGGTGATGAAGATCGTGCCCGGTCCTGGTTGGGCAAGGTGAAGGCAGCATTTATCCGTGACCAAGCGCCAGATCAAGAAAAGTGTCTGGTGTTCGGTGGTCTACTCACCGTACCAGCTCGAAATTGGTACCGCCAGCTGAGCCGCACTA